>BQNB010035169.1:0-51062 GCA_026074375.1 Tanacetum coccineum | reverse complement strand
GGGATGGCTCTACCTTTAAATAGCGCTATCCATAAATATCACGGCTCATAATGAGTTAATAAGTAGTGTAGTTCCAGAGGACCTTTCACAATAATAGTACTCAAGCATCAAACATAAGCATATATACAAAGTGAGGTAAAAGTTCATTCAGTTCAATAAATTTGTAAAAGTACAACCAATTCAGTTTAAATAGTCATAACATGCTTTCCACCCCAAAACAAGTAAAATAGTAAAACGGGGGCTGTGAAAACTTACCTTAATAAGTAAGGAGTGAGTACAAGAAGCGGGCACAAGAGGTGTAAAACAACGATCACTAAGGCAACCCTCGTACGTAGAATGTTCTCTTGGTTCCTAACTAGCCCTTTCTAGTCTTTAGTTGGATTTCAACTAGGCTAGTTACCATTTGAGGAATACCCAAAATACCCTTTTCAATAGGAAGGCTTCTAGAGTTATAGGTTAAGTCGAATCACGGGTTCATAGGGGTGGATTTCGAGGGCGGAATGCCATAGGTAGTAACTCTTCTGTGTGAGCGTCGAGCTTTGTTGAAAGTCGGTGGAGTTAATTTGTAATACGGTTTATAATCCACCATAAGGATTATACTAGGAATAGTATCGATGTCCTGGATTCGCAACTGAACGTACGAAAAGACTAAACCCTCCTTCCCTAACCAGTATATATCATGGTGTCTCTTCTTCTCTCTATCTACTTATCATCTTCAAACTCTTTTATCTTTTTTCTAAAAACAAAACTCAAAACATTGTAATCGGAAAAATGAGTGCAGCACTCTTGAAAACCCCCAAAAAAATCACAAAATACTAATCGTCGTGGCAAAAAATTATGTGGCAAGTCGCACAAAAGTTAATTTATTCAGCCGCGTGTCACCCAAAAGGAACAAAAATGTCGAGCGGCGTTCAAAAGTCATGGACCATGGTCTCACACATGGTTGTTAAGATCTCGATCCTGATCTTAGGATCTTACGATTTTACGATACTGCAAAGCAAAAAACGATCCAGATCCTAAGTAGGATCTTTGCTTGCTTAGGATCTTATAGGATCCCGATCTTGACCATAGGATCTTAAGATCTACTACGATCCGATCTTACTTTTCTCGAACCACGAACTAAAATCTACGAATTTATGGGTTGTGTTTCTTAGATATTAAAAATACAACAAGTTAATCTTCTTAAACATATTATAACTATAATTTATGACAACATTCCTATGAAACATTTATATAATTTTGTGTTTATGATATATAATAATTTGTAGATTTATATAATATTAGAAAGACTATTAAGAAAATGACATTATAGTAGGATCTTACGATCCCGATCCTACCTTACGATCTCGATCTTGCAAAGACGAAAACGATCCTGGGTAGGATTCCGATCTTGACAACCTTGGTCTCACATTTTATAAAAAACAAAACCTACCAATTAGTCTCACAAAACAAGTTTCAGGTCGAGGAAAAACATAAACGTCGGCCAAAAATATTCTCGTACTGAATGACATCTTTGACAACATTCCAATGAAGTAGCACGTGAGCAAAAATAAATCTAAAATAAAAAGTCGAACGTTCTATAAGATGGAAATCAACTTTTTTTTTTTTTAATCTATTTGACGAATACGACACATACATAATAATAGTCCAATGATATTATGGTCCTTTTTAATATCTCGTTACAGCTAAGCAAGCATTATTTTCTTCCTTGTCACACCTTCATACAATAAAAAATGCCTTCCATAATCACCTTTATGTAAAATATTAATATTAATTAACCGATGATAACGTGTGGGGTAGTTGGATGTAAATTTTTGACTAGAACTTATTATAGTCGTTGGTTTAAATTATTTAAATTTTAAAGTTAACTTCGACGTAATTAAGAAGAGATGAAAGCAAACTCGATCACATCGCATAGAAAAACAAATAAATCATACACACTACTTTATGGAAAAAAAAAAATTATTGTACTAAGTTGCTTTTAAAAAACAAAGTAGCATTAAATTATTTTTTTACATTTTGTTCACAGTACAACACAATTTTTTATAATGTGTTCGTACTTTTTGTCAATTTAATACTTTTGACTTATTAAACTTTATATTTTTTATTTCGTACTTTTTGTTTCACAGTTTAATAATATAAACAAAATTATAAAAAATAAAAAATAAAACCTAAAAATTAAAAAGGGTACAAAAGGTAGAAAAATGAGGGTTAGACCTATCTCTTTTTTTAATAGATTTAGTTTACTGTCATTTGAATTTTCTTTTAAACTACTGTATTTTTACTTTGCTCTTGTGAAATGAGAGAAACAAGTAGGTATACCCGCGCTCCGCTGCGGGACGGTTAGCAGAGGAGCGCGGGTTCCGGCGGGTCAAGTGGTTTCGGTCTAAACGTGCGGGTCTTGGATCGGGTCGGGTTCACTTAATGCACTTACCCCGGCTCCCCCGGTTCTGGTATGTACAGTAGTAGCTATTTAAAATACATTACTACTTTAAATCCACATCAAGTTACAACAATCAAAATGCTATTGAAATATTTGTCATATTGAGTTCATATATACTGTATTATCTAAAAAAAGAAATGGAACTGGGAGTTGCTCCAAGTCTAAAGTCACATATATTTGAATGACCAAATTAACAAAGTATGACATATTATGAGCATTTACAAAATAACACATAATTTAATAAATAAGTACATACATATATTCTAAAATCATTATAGTTGATGGGTTGTAAAGCTCATACATTGTCTTTTCTAATATACAAAAAACTAAATGTTGATCAGCGAGCACCTGAGTACATAGCATCCCTCAATGTGTTTCTCTGTGGTTCCAGTAATATTTGGCATGTCCGCGGAACCGGTCGATCATAAAATGAAGAATAGAAAGTCTCCCTTGAGTCAGGCTTTTGTCAGCTTACAATACCTTTGTCTCAGCCTTCAACTTCATCTTCACCCACAGTTTCGTCCTCATTGTTTGCGAACTTACTTGGAGCTTTCACAAAAAAAACATGTCATCAAAAAAATTCTTAACGGCTTGATTGTTGATTAGACAAATTAACAAAGATTGAAGTTGAAGGTTGTAAGTTACCACTTTTGTAGTAAAGTCGTCCATCTATCGTCTTCACAGGAAGAGCATCTACAGGATCAACTTAACCTTAGTTTAAAAACTATGTTTTGCAAATCAATGTGCTAAAGTCTAACAGGCCAACGCAATGCGAGGCTTAGTATTAAAAAATACGAAAAAATTACTTAAGCATAGTATATTCTACCAAGTACAGTGACTATGTATGATATTGATATAACGCTGAATTGTGATTAGATATTAGTTGTTAACCATATTTCATCCACTACTGAGAATAAGATGATGTGATTCATTAATAACACTCACTCAAGTTTGAATAGCTAACCTTAAAAATGAAACTTAAATCACAAAGATTCAACGATTTATGAGAGCCGTGATTTCTTTTCATTTCAGAAACTAAATAGAGAAAACGCAACATTGTAGTACCACACTGATAAAGAAAAACATTCATACAAAGGTGTTGTTCATAAAATGATAGCGTCACTGATTTGACTATTTGAATCACAACCTATCCAAGCCAAAGGAAACATACTTACAGATTATATGACCAATAAATTAGTTTGTATTCAACTTTTAATTTGGCTAACATATTCCTTCAAACCGTTCAGGCCAGCACTATGAATAGCTTTGCACATATGAAAGCAATAATACCATACGCCATGGCTGCAAACACAATATGGATACGTTTTCCTCGCCAAGATATGGGTGTGGGTATAATATGCTCTTAAAAAATGCAAACACATAAAACTATGGTCATTGCCTGAATAAAAGCCACATAAAGTGTGCTCACTCCAACCACACTCGGACCCTATTTATCTAATACAGTAATATATTATTGTTCACTTGAATTAATTAATATTAGACGCTACCTGTAGCATTTGTGAGACACCAAAAAACAGGCAGTGAAAATGAAGCTTAGTTCTGCAAATATGAAAGCAATACATGCTATACGCCATGGCTACAAACACAATACAGATACGTTTTCCTCGCCAAGATACGGGTGTGGGACTGTAGGTATAATACGCTCTTAAAAAATGCAATCACCATCGCCTTAATAAAAGCCAAACGTAACCTAAGGTATCGTTGTCAACCACCTATCACCAACGTCGCACGCCATAGATGGCGACAACAAAAGGATTGGCGACATCAGAGTTTGTCAAACGACTTAAACCCTCTGAATAACTAATTTTCTCAGTGTATCAACATGTAACTTTTATGAGAATCGAGAAAGTAGGTTTACCTGTGCTAATAGGCGACATGTTTTTTACACGAAGAAAAGAACACAGAAAAGGGAATAGCTGCTCCCAATATCTGTAACAATACACGATATACACATTAGGTCGAACATTAAATCGATAATAATTTTGTAATATATAGTATACCTCTAAAACGATGTTGGAAAGTTTAAGGTTGTAGCCTGTTTTATAGATGGTGGTGGTGGTCTGGTTTTCGTCGAAGAGCTTTGGCTGGCTGCAAAACCAATAATCATGGTATCAAGATTCAATAGAGAAACACAATTGAAAAATAGTACACTTTTATTATAAAGCAACTTGTTGAACCGTTTGCTGAGAAACCCATACTAATACATAACCATTTTTAAATAAATCGAAAAAATAAACAAAAGAACGAACCATCGAAAGAGTTGTTTCTGTTTTCATAAGCATCTTGTTGACGACCCCTTGTGCTTGATTTCATAGTTAATCTAGTTGTAAGATATTGATTTTGTTAGTTAGATAGTAACAAAGATGTAAGAAATAGGTACTGATTTGCCCCTAATTCTAACCCCAGCTTGTTTATTTAACCGTCGTTGATACTTCTGTTGTACCAACCTACCGAACATTGAACACACCAAGTGAACCCATACCTGATATTTTAATGATGATAACATAAATCAAACCTCGAATGTTAAGCTACTAAAGTGGCTGTGAATTGCATTGAAACTTTGTTTCACACATTGATAAGACTATTTGCCTAATAATTTAATATGACGGATACAAAATGTTTAATTACTGGCCTGGTAATCTAGAGGTAGTTGATGATATGCTAAGCACATATATGTTTTGTAAATCAAACATACCTTTTCAATGGTGCCTGGATAAAGTTATTAGCTCAGCTTTCAATGGGCTGATCCATGTATTTAATACATACAATCCTGGTAATTGTATGTTTTATATAATAATGAGATTATTTTATTATTTTTTTTTAACATAGACAATCTTTTTTCTAAGTTAAAAAATAACAAAATGCTAATTTTTTTATGATATCAAATGTGGTATGTAAAATGTTTCAAGTTTTTTTTCTAGTTTTCTTAACAAAAATAAATTTCTCGGATATTGTTACCAAAATCATGATTGAAATGGTATATTGAATAAGTTAATGAAGTTTTGCCAAAAAAAAAGAGACGAAAGAATAAACCAAGTCAATGGTCGTCTTTTAATATTCTGGGTACAGCTTGCAAGTTGCAACGACGCGTTTAATTTACATGTGGTTGGTTTATTAATGTCTATTTATACCGAGTCACCAATTTCCAAAACAACAACAATGTCTCCTCCTTCAGAGGTTAACCTTGAAAAACTTCGAATATCTCGTGAGGAGATCGACCGCGTTTTTTTACGCTATTTCAAAACCGGTGCAGTTATCGAACCTGATGTCAAAGGATACAAAGGACGGCTCTCTAAACGCACCGTTATCATGTTCCCAGAAGTTGACATAAAAAGCAGGTGGTACAGTGAATGTAAATCTGGGTTTGTATACAGTGATGAGCTGAAGATACTATCCAGGTTCCGTCACGAAAACATCCTGCCTTTCATTGGTTACTGTGATGATAAGGACGTTTTTATCCAGGAAGGTGATAAGGTGATTTTGGTTTATCAAATTGATTCTGGTTATTATGAAAACCTTGCTGAATATCTCACTAACAACCAATTTAATATGTCATGGGCTGAGCGTCTCAAAATTTGCATAGGCATAGCAAAGGGGCTCAATGACCTTCACTCAGGTAGAGTAATACATAACGATATGCAAAGCAAAAATATAATGTTAGGTACAGAGTGGGAACCCAAAATCATGGGTTTCTATCACTCAGTAATACTCCCAGAAAATCAGCCATATGTACATGTTAATTTTGCTGTACATAACCCTGATCCGATTTACCATGAAATCGGACTACTCGACACAACAACAGATGTATACTCATACGGCATACTTATGTTTGAATTGTTGATTGGGATGCTGGCTAATGAAGAAAGGGTAGTTGGAGATTATAAGCCACAAAGGCTTATAAATATTGTCCGACGCTGCTATGATAATAAACCCGAGCAGTTGATTGATCCCGTTCTAAGAGATGACATTGATCGTCCTTCTTTCCAGATGTTTATAGATATTGCATACAAATGCATTAGTCTCAACTTGAAGGATCGCCCTACGATGGATGAGGTCGCTAAGACGCTTACGGAAGCATTGGATATCCACGTAAGTCAGCCTCTATCATTTCAGGCGTTTTTCTTTGAAACAAGCGTTTATGTTAACATCTCATTAGATTACCGTTTACGCAGAGGTTTTGGACAATGACTAGAATCATAGTTGTTTGGACAATGACTAGAATTATAGTTGTCGAGATCTTGATCATAATTTTTTTATATTACTAGTACCACAAGAGGTATTCTGTATGTTTGAATTATAGTTGTTTGTATTTTATATTTACAGAATCAAGGAGGTCCTTCAAATTTTCCCAAACGTAGTCAGAGGTTAATTATTCCACAAGAGAATATAGCCACTTATAACTTCACAAAAAAAATTGCGGTTGGAAGTAATTCAAGTACGTTCTACAGAGGAGACCTCTATGATGATCGCTGGCAAAACGGCCCTATTGCCATAAAAACATGTAATGATTATATTTCATCAAATGACGAGCTTGAGTTTGTTTCCCGCCTCCAACACGAAAACATCATTCGATTAATTGGTTGCTCAAATGGAGGACGCATGCACGACCTTCTAGTTTACGAGTGGGCGGACAATGGAAGCCTTTCTACTTATCTCCCTAGACTAACATGGGATGACCGCCTAAAGATTTGCATAGGGGCAGCCAAAGGACTAAAGTACCTCCATTCTGGTCTTGGGGAATACGAGAGTGTAGTACATGGAGAGTTCGGTAGCCAGAACATATTAATTTCTGACAATCTAGAAGCTAAAATTTGTGGTCTTGATTCGTCATTTTTAGTCCCCAGAAATAATCCAGATAACAAAGTTTATAAAACACTTGTCGGCGGACAAGAAATGGATCCCGTCTACCGTGAAAGCTACATCCCCAAGGTAGAATCAAACGTGTACTCACTTGGTGTAGTACTCTTTGAAATATTGACCGGTAAGTTGGTTAATACCGAGTGTGATGGGGATGAAGAGCTAAGTCTGATGGCTTTGGTTCGACGCCACTATGGTGATGGATTCGATGAGCTTATAGATCCTCAAATAAGAGATGAAATTGATGTTCGTTCTTTACATATTTGTAAAGAAATTGCATATAAATGCATAAGTTACCAGATAAAGGATCGCCCTTCGTTGAATAAGATCATCAAGAGGTTGGAGGAAGCATTGTATATTCAAGTAAGTCTTCATTTAATTATACGTCGACTAGTTTATGTCATTAAATCAAGATATTATTGAAACTGCTCAACTTAGTCATGTTGGTTTTCTAAAAGATTTATGTCATTCCGGCTTTAAATAATTCTTATGCATTAGAGTTTTCACGTTTCTGCTTTTAAACTTGAAAAGGATACATGCATATTTCATACAAAGAAACACAAATCATGTTATCGACTACTTTCAAGCTTAATTACAACATTTCAGTTCAAAAAGACTTGTGTTATCTAAACAGATTCTAATCGCAGAACCACAGAGCGCCTTCTACTGTTGTGGGACGAAGCTTGCAACATCAAAAACTAGAAGATTTCCTTATTCCATTGAGGGACATTAATTTGTCCATTGGAGTGAAAGATCAAGAAACTCAGATAGGAGATGGTGGTTTCGGTGTGGTTTACAAAGGCCAACCCCTTGAACGTTGGCAAAACCGCACAGTTGCCATCAAATGCCTGCGTCCCGAAAGTTACCAAGGAGAGTATGAGTTCCGCAACGAGCTGAATATGATTTTCAGTTTCAGCCATGAAAACATCATCCCTTTCATTGGTTACTGTGATGAAGGCAACGAGAAGATTATAGTGTACGAGTATGCTAGTAATGGTAGCTTAGACTGTCATCTCAAAGACAAGGAAAAGAGACGTTTCCTGACATGGGAACATCGTCTAAAGATTTGCTTGGGAGCAGCAAGAGGACTCGACTACCTCCACTCAGGTCTTGGGGAAGACAATAGCGTAATACATAGAGACGTCAAGAGCGGAAACATATTATTGGATCACAATTTTGTAGCAAAAGTTTGTGATTTTGGATTGTCAAAATCTGGCCCCATAAATCATCAACATACCCATGTCTACACAAACGCTGCGGGTACCAACTTTTACATGGATCCAGTTTACCATGAAAGTGGCGTGCTCCGGAAAGAGTCCGACGTATATTCATTTGGAGTGGTAATGTTTGAGTTGTTGAGTGGAATGTTAGCTTATAATCGAAGAAAGCTAGAAGGTGGTAAACAAAAGCCACTCTTAAATATTGTCCGACGCTACTATGATTACAAACCAGACTTGATAATTGATCCCCTGATTAGAGATAAAATTGATAGTCGTTCATTCAATGTTTTTAGAGAAGTTGCATTTCAGTGCATTAGCTTTAATTCAAAGGAACGCCCTACCATGGAAGCGATCGAAGATCGGCTTGAGGAAGCATTGGAACTTCAAGTAAGTATCTATCACTATTCTCGCAAATGTATTTTGAAACCTTGTGAAGATACCTCTAAATTTAAGTTTAATACTGTATGAGATGTTATAACTGTTATGACTACAAAACATTCCTCTATTTGTATAACGACCATGAAACTGTAGATGTCGTGGAGATTGTTAGGCTTATAAGAGAATAATGAGCTTTGTCGTTTATTAAAATATGTGTACGTTTATAAATGGATATTTGTATTGGATTCCACGTAAAGAGAACCTGCTAATTGTCCTCAATGATTAAGGGACACGGTACGTTCTGAGATATGTCTGATTTTTTAGAGTTCATATAATCGCAGTAATTGTCTAGGATTAATAGATGGATATCTTTGTTTGCAGAATAGGATCAAGCATCAGTGATACATTCGATCTTTGGGCGATGAATGAAAAATCTGTGGTCGAAAAGATGTTTATTTATATTAGCTTTGGATCTTACTTCTTGGGGCTATTTGTTTTTTAATGACGAAGTATTTCTTATGCGGGATCCCAATCAACTTGTTATCAAGTGATTCAATACACTTGTAAACGTTTTGTTAAATTTGAGTGATATTAGTACAATACATGGTAGTGAGTATGTAGAGATCAAGTCTAGTTTCGCCGCTAGATGCATACGTATTTGGGTTAATATGTAGATTTTTCGCCTCTGGATTACTATTCTCATTAGTTCAACCCACCATATTTCATTGTTTTGGTTGTCTTAAAACCTTTTCTAGGGTTTTTTTTTAATATACTCCTTGGCAGCAAATAAAAATCAAATTTGAAACACCTAAAATTAGATTAAGGCTATGTTTGGTTGTTGTACATGGGCTCCGAATTTAAGCATCCACTAAATATACATGGGTTGTTTGTTTTGGATTATATAGCCGGCTTAAGGCTAATTTGGTTTAAATTTATGTTTCGTAAGCTCATTTTTTGACTTATTTTGAAAATTTATATAAGTTTATTATGACATGATAAATTTATATAAACCGGAAAGTTTCAAAATAAGCCTTAAACTTTGGCTTTAGTCACTAAAGACGAAAATTAAAATCATTTAAAATGTAAGCATTTAGCTTCCTTAAACAACGGTGCTCTATAATTCATGATGGCCATTAATCAAGACTACAAGTTTGTATATCCTGCTAGCAGTCATTGTACTCTTCTATGAAATAATTATGTAAACAAAAAAATGTTTGATGTAGCATACCAAATAATGCAGTCTGGGTGCCTCTGCAACCTCTTTCTTGCAAAATGTCCAGACAAACGATTGCTAACTGATTCTTCTAAATGATTGGTTTCCATCTGATGCACGTCTGCACAAGTGCCCGCAAGAAGAGTGATCAAAGCCGGAAAACAGAAAGAGTGACTGAGCTTTTCAGATCATTTCACATACCAAATAATGCTCACGAAAGCAGTCAGTTCTTCACTTGCTTTGCGCTTGAAACAGATATGTTGCTTGTTCCAACACACAATCTTCAAAGCTTGCAGGAGATATACTCGATAATAAGGTTTGGCTCAACCTCGAGGCCTGAATGGAATATCTGCTGATAAACCCTGCAGTTTCATCTGGCAATAATATTTGGGTGGTGCGATTACACCAGCCTTTGTACACAAATCAACAACTGCAGGCGCATGCCCATAAAAAGACCGACATTTGTCCTGAAGAACTACAGGATCTTGAGGCCTACGAAACCAAACAATCTTCGAAGGAAACAAATCGTCAACTTGAGCTTTTTTCCAAAGATGGGTCCCTCGCCAACTCTCATACTTAAAAACACCACAAAGACGAGCTTTATGTCCAGACGGGCCCACGTGAACGTCCGAACAGTATTTACAAACCTTCGCTGAATAAACCATTAACAACTTTTCAACACCGGACCTAACCACTTCCCATGCCTTTAGAGTCCCGTCAGCAACTAACCTCAACTCATCATTTGACAAAGATTCAGCACCTACACATTCTAAATTATCTGTGAACAAACTTTCATCATTTATATCTGCACCAGCTTGTAACGAGAGTTCAACAATTGCAGGTATGCGGTTGTAATCGAATCGTTGATCGTGTTTTATTACATCTTGGAACATGTTCTTCAGATGAAAAGTCTCCACAGGGATAAGTATATCGTTAATGCCCCCTTTGGTCCATTCATGAAGCTTATTCTTGGCATGCCGTCTAAAACCATGGCAAGTCTTGATTTCATGACCCTTCTCCCCGATATACACTTCTGAACAGAATCTGCACATCAAAGATCACGTGCATTCATAAAATCAATTATCACGTTTGACAATCAAAGTCATAGGAGTACTTAAGCACGTTAAAACAGGAAAGACATACACACATCACGAATTCTGTCTCAATTGGAAAATTTTCAATTTAGTTGCTCCCTGCTTTTTACCCTCCACTTTCTGTAAATACTCGATAGATTTTCATAATTTGCTAATTTACCCGTTTTATCTTAACCTCCTATATCATATATCCTACAAATTTTCCAAGTCAACCGGCATCGTAGGGGATGTTTGCTTATTTTTAGACTTATGAGCTTATTTGACTCAGCTTACATTACATATGCCCCATTTTTCAAGCTTATTTTTCAGCTTATGAGCTTATTTTCCATCTTTAAGTCATAATAACTTAATAAGATCATAACTAAAAAAAAGCCAAAAAAAGAGGCATATGAAATATAAGCAGAGTCAAATAAGCTCATAAGCCCACATGTATAAAATTGGCTTTTTGCCGACTATAAGTTGCATTGGACCAATATATCTTAAACTATTCGTTTTAGCTCATGGATAATAATGCTTTTGGAACAGTGACATTGCTTAAGCAAAGCACGAGTAATAATAAATTACAAAATAAGTAAAAATATGAACGAGAGAAAGAGAATACTTGCAAGACCAGATGGGGATTACTTGCAGCAGAGTGGATACGCCTTGTATCAAAAGGGCTCGGGATCTTAAAACGTCATAAGCAACAGGGATCATAGCTTTTACCGGATAATCTTTGGCTCGATTCTCGATCCTTTTGAGAATCATAGGCCTTAACTTATTTAAATCTACCTTTGGATTCGATCGGTAGTGTCGGGTAATTCCAACTAAACCTTGCATCATAATGGCGCTGTATAGTCTCGGATTTCTCATAGCTGCCAGCCATATATGCAAATATATTAATTACATCAGAAGCTATTACAAATACAATTAGTCCATTGTACATCAAATACATTGAACTAATTATATTCACAGACACAAATTTTAAACAACAAGGTTGAGGGCAGCAAACGAACAGAATTTAAGTTTAACAAAACAAAATGAACAACACAATACAAACACAATTATGGCTTAGAAACTAAGGTTATTCATGTATTTTTAGGTTTCTGACCTTTTGGCCGACTGATCCACGTAGTTTGAACTCACAAAAGGTTATTCATGTTGTTTCATAAAAACATATATAAGCAGCACATACACGGAAACCAGGTGCATTTTGTAGTGCATTCTATCAAAAAGAATGAAACACAAAAACTTACGACTAGGTACAATTCGTATATATGGGTATATTTGACATAAATTCACCCTGGGTAAGAAAAATTTGTGTGGTATCACTCCCTCACGCAAATGTATAGTTGACCGGACACGGAGGGCTTTGAGAAAAAAGGTCATGGGTGCCCCATTTCCTAGGACTAGGTCATAGGGGAAGGGTTGGTAGTCACCCAAAAAGGGTGCACACAGTCAAGGGTGTGCAGGTTTTGCTTAAGATATATGTGTGTATGAAAGTGTGCAATAACAATGACAAGGAATTTATAGATACATAAGACGAAAAGCAAGCATACAAGCAATAGACAAAAACCATCATTAAAGTTTGAAGAATAAGGACATATAGACATAAAAGCATACGCTACATGAGAACACATAATATAGACTAAAGAAAGCGCATAAGAGACAAAACATAAGAGCATAAAAGCAAACGGACAAGGAAAAAAGGATAAACGCACGCAAAGAAAAGGGGCCTAAAGGCAAAAATAAACCCAAGACCTAAGAGAGCAGCGAAGTTCTACACGAAAACGATGAAGATCTATACCTAAAGACAAAGCAAAAGGACAAAGGGAGGCTACTAAACGCCTAATCACAAAAACTACCTCAAACAACCTAGCTCTTATTCAGTTTCATCCATTTAATAATAAATAAATGAACTAGGTATCTCATCTAAATATGAAAATGAACCCAACAATTAGATACTGGCAATTGTTTAAGATATAATTCTAATAAATAAATAGAAATAGAAATACTAAAAAAACTTAAAAAAATAAAAGATTGAAGAAATACTTACTTGTGTTTGGATTTGATACAAGAAACAAACACACACAGTAACTAGGTGTGATATGAATAAGTTTTCTGCAAATACAGTTCTGAGTGACCTGATTATTATTTGCTTATCTTATATGGGCTGTCCATATTGAAGCCCATAAGCTGTATAAGTTTCTCAATAAGCCCAAAATGGTTCAGTCAATCATAACTACACTCATGGTCTCTAAACAAAAAGTTTTTCTTCATATTTGAAGAATGGAGGATAGAAAATCATCTCTAACAATGAGATAGGGATGTTAGCGTTGGGGTTGGGCTTACCCGAACCCAATAAAACTTATAGAGGCAAGTTTAATTGAGTTGAAAAAGCTTAACGGGTAGTTTGACTCAAATCCGATAACTCGAACCCCAATTTAATAAGTACTCATTTTCCTTGTATTCTACCTACAAAATAATTATATAATCTACTACAAGATACTTTTTCCGTCTTAAAATAAGTGTCCATTTTGATTGGTTCAACTTTGACCTTAACTATTTTTTTTATATATAATATTTGATGCAAAATATATAAATAGATTGGGTTTTAAATGTATTTTTTATTGGTATAATTTTTATCAAGTATTATATAACACAAAAATAAATATTTAAGGTCAAAATAAAATCAATTTGACTCTAAAATGTATAACTGAAACAATTATTTTAAAACGAAGAGAGTATCATTTCCACATCATGTTATAAAAGAGTCAAAATAACCATAAGTAACTTTGGGGAGGTTGTTACCACATGCGAGAGGTCTTGGGTTCAAGCTTCGCCGTGGAGGTTTTCTTTCAGGAGCGAAAAATGAGTGGGGTTTATCCCCTAAGGCGAAGGTTCGAGTCTTGCATACTACCCAATTAGATGTCATTGTGAGCTCGATTCACTAATAACTAACTTGCCGTTCTAAAAAAAACGATAAGAGTATGGGGTGTGGTGGCGAAGCACACTCGCCAGTCTGATGTGGCCTTCGCCACTGGCTCGCCACCATACCAGCCTTGCTCGCCACTTGCAAAATCCCGGGTGCCTCGCCAGTTCTACGATGAAGCAAAAGGACAAGATATATAAACGTTTTATTATGTGTTTGTGTGTGAGTGAGTGGGCCCCAAATGAGGAGGTATGAGTGTGTTATGAGTGAAGGAGTATTTTTGAGTGGGAGTGAGATGCTGATGTGGCGGGCTATGGGGCCCGTTTCGTTTTGTGACTTAAGTCACCATACCCCTTACTCTAACACTGTGTTCTTGAGTTTTTTTATTTTAAAGAAAAAAAAGGGACATGAAGAAAAACAGAAAAAGTTGATGTTCTTAAGTTTTTTATTGAGAGGAAGGGAGGAGTAAGGGAAGGGGAAAGGAAGGAACGCCTATTGTATTTTGTTCCAAAACTGATCCGTCCAAAACCGAGCGGAAAGCTGAAGAAAGCATTTAATAACTGTTAGTATTTTTGTCAAAATTACACGTTTGACCCTATAAAGCACTTTTCCTTGCATACTAATCACACGCATAGTTTACGGCAAACAAACAAACAATTCTAGCTATATTGTTTATTATTATATAAAATAAATGTCTATACAATCAAACTATGCATTTACTTGTGAGAGAATTGGCAATTAATTACGTGTATACAATTAAATTATGCATTTACTTGTTAAGGAATTTGGCAATTGATTACGTATTTTTATTGGGAATTTTGTTTCTCAAAGCTAAATACTTATTTAACGTTCTGATCTTTTTTTTTTTTTTTTGTGGGTGACATAAAGATGAAAACGTTCTTTAGTTGACAAGGGTATATTTGTAAACATTCTATTTTCTTTCTTTACCTTTCCTTACGACTCCAGAACACGAAACAAAATAACAACTTTCACTATAATCTCCTCCCCTTCTGTACCTTCCCATCTCATCCCATTCCATTCTTTAAAATTTAAGCTTTGTTTGTTTTTTTAAAAATTTATCTTCTAACCTATTACCTCTGCACGCGGGCAGAGGTTTTTTGTTTGTTTTTTTGCAGAGAAAAATGATAAAAAAATCTTCTAAGCTCTTCAAAAATTCAGACATAATTTATCACTTCTTACCTCTTATTACCTCTTCTTCCTTCTTTTTCTCACTTCTTTCTACAATAATTAAATAATTCATACTTTTTCTGAGTTTATACGTTTTTAACTGTCTTTATTCTTTTTTGTACGTTTTTCTTACTTTTTCATCCATTTTAATCCGTTTTCTACGATTTCTACGTTTTTCTACGATATATAATATTTTTTTACGTTTTCATCAGTTATTTTACGTTTTTGTCAGTTTTTTTCTTTTTCGTCAGTATTTTTACGTTTTCGTCAGTATTTTATGTTTTCGTCTTTTTTTTTACATTTTCGTCAGTATTTTTACGTTTTCGTCAGTATTTTTACGTTTTCGTCAGTTTTTACGTTTTCGTCATTTTTTTACGTTTTTGTCAGTTATTTTACGTTTTCGTCAGTTTCTTTACGTTTTCGTCAGTTTGTTTACTTTTTCGTCTCTTTTTTTACGTTTTCGTCAATTATTTTACGTTTTCGTCAGGTTTTTTACGTTTTCGTCAGTTTTTTTTACATTTTCGTCCGGTTTTTTACGTTTTCGTCAGTTATTTTACGTTTTCGTCAGTTTTTTTACGTTTTCGTCAGTTTTTTACGTTTTCGTCATTTTTTTACGTTTTCGTCTGTTTTTTACGTTTTCGTCAGTTTTTTTACGTTTTCGTCAGTTTTTTTACGTTATCGTCAGTTTTTTTACGTTTTCGTCAAGTTTTTTACGTTTGCGTCCGTTTTTTACATTTCGTCCGTGTTTTTACGTTTCCTCTGTTTTTTTACATTCACATCTGCTTTTTTACGTTTTCGTCTGTATTTTTATGTCTTTGTCAGTTATTTTACGTTTTTGTCTGGTTTTTAACGTTTTCGTCCGTTATTTTACTTTTTCGTCTGTTTTTAACGCTTTTGCCTGTTTTTACGTCTTCGTCTGTTTTTTTATGTTTTCGTACGTTTTTTCTACGTTTTCGCCCTTCTTTTTACATTTGCGTTCGT
Source organism: Tanacetum coccineum (assembly GCA_026074375.1). NCBI lineage: Eukaryota > Viridiplantae > Streptophyta > Magnoliopsida > Asterales > Asteraceae > Tanacetum > Tanacetum coccineum. The sequence continues at coordinate 34,756 of BQNB010035169.1, read as the reverse complement.
CTTTTTACGTTTGTGTAGGTCCTAAATATAGGATTTGTTTGAGCCTTTGGATGATTAACAAGTGACAGTGACTGTAAATACAAGTATTAACGCGGAATATTAATACTTATACCAAGATGAACAAGAACAATTACTAATAAACTTCTATTACTATTTGATTGCTTAATCAATTGATTCGTTGTTTACAATACTATAACTATGTTCCTTTTATAAGCTAAGGAACCCTAAACGTATTAAAGAGATAATACTTATCTCTTTCTATATCAACGGAGTTGATAACTATTACTATAATACAAACAGTATTAACTATCTTGGTCAAACAGTATTAACTTTAATACTGCCAGACTTAAGTTAGTACTGGCAGACTTAACTTGTCTTACCAGACTTAACTTCTAACTAACAGTACTAACTGTTCTACTGTTAGTACTAACTAATACTAACAGACTTAACCTTAATACTAACAGTATTAAGTCAGTTTACAATATTTTCCTAACAATCCTCCCCTAACTTGATCTTCATTCATGAACTTCAAGTTTCTTTGTATTTTGGCTTCACTTTGGGCTTTAGAGGATTGTCTTGAAACTTCTGTCTCCAAAATAATATGTCTTTATGTCTTCATATCTTGACAGCAACTAGTCTTCATAGCTCTCCATTCTTGACTGCAACAAAATATAGTTTTTGGCAAACTACCAGCCATAAACGGATTTGTTGTGTCTTTACCATGAGCCGTTTGCTATGGACTAGTTAATGTTTAGGTGTGTAAGACCATGGTACATTAATAACCATATGATTTTTAGTAAATCATCAACTATAAACGGATTTGAGAGGTCTTTACCAAGCAGCCGTTTGCTCTTGGACTAGTTAGTTCTTATGTCTGTTAGACATGGTGAACCAAAGACCATTTGTTGTGTGGTGGTTAGCCAACACTCAAACCCTTTATTCTGCTTCTTGCAGCTGCAGTCTGCCAAGTTCATCAATTTGTTGTTGAATAAACCTTAGCAATTCATATGCATCATCACATGTAACAGTTGTAGTAAGCTTGAATTCCAGCATGCTGATAAGAGTGTTTCTTGTTAGTGGATATCTTCTCTCAGCCAACATATAAATCTCTGTGCCATCTTCTAAGACTAAGATGTGTACTCCACTGTTCTCATACAAATTCCAACTCTCTATCTCCCAATCATCCTGATTCTTCCATAGATCATCGTCAGCACTTGCTTCAAACATCATCTTTAGATCACCCCACAATACAAGGTCAACACCTTCTGGAGTGATGGTCTCAAACCTCTGCATGACCAGATGATATAATTCTATAAGGTCTTGTCTATCAAAGAGTGTGATCATCTCAGCAAGTGTTTTTATCCATCTTGAGCTTCCATCTGATCTATGAATCAAGAAATATATACACTCATTTCCTTGGCTGTCAGTATGATAATATCTGGATTCCCAATTCATAATGGGAAAGTGTTTGTCCAACACTTCATAATCCATAGTTGCATCTTCAAGAGGATCAATTTTCAGATAAGACTTTAAGTTGATATTCTCTTGTTCCACATTAGAAGGTCTCTTGGCCATTTTCTTTTTTCTTTTGCCAAAGGTCTTCTCAGGTTGCTTAGGAATAAATGTTTCTTCAACTCTTGATCTTTTTCTTCCTGAATATGTTTGTTTGTCTTTAGCAGCTTTTTCATTCATTTTCTTAACTGCTTGTGTATCTGCTTCAGATCCAATTCCAACAAATATCTGATCCTGCTGTTTAAGTTTCTCATAGAACACCTGAATTTCCTCAAAGGACTTAGACTTCAGCTCAGCATGTTTCTTGTTGCCCACATGCTTCAAATATGTGATCATTTGATTTCTGAGTTGAGCCTTAGTTGGAGGTTTAGCTCTAATTGCTGCATATCTCTGTTCAGATAGAAGCTTCCTTTGAGCAGCAATTGTGTCATGTAGAAACTTGGCTCTTTCTTCAATAGTGTATTGCTCCCTTTCTTCACTTTGAAGTTTCTCTGCAAGGAGCTTATCAGCATTCATCCTTGCTTGAATGAGATCAAACTTATCAGTAAGAGCTCTATCAGCAGCTGCATCTTCTTCCTCTACCATTCTCGTAGCTAGAAGTTCATCCAAATGAATTTGCTTTTCTGCTTCAGCATCTATTGCAGCTTGTAATCTTTGAGCTGCTTCTAAATTAGCCAGCTCTTCAAGCTCTTTTGACCTTTTTGATGCTTGAACTTCAGCTTGGAGGTCTTCCTCAGTCATAGGAGTCTTGCCTTCTCTCCTTTGAACAGGTTCTGTTTCACCAGCATTAACTTCAACTGGAGGTGTACTACCAGTATTAACTGCTTCCTGAGGTGTACTACCAGTATTAACACCAATACTGGCAGTATTAACCGGTGACAGCTGAGGTTCTTCAAAGATTAAGACCTTGGTAGTTGTTTTTGCTGATTTTGGTTTCCTTCTGTACAATTTGCTACCTGGAGGGGCTTGTGATCCCTTGAATTCTTTAGAAGCTACATCAGTTAAGATTTGTGCAGCCTCTATGGTAGAAGGACTAATTTGTTCCTCTTGTACCTCCCCTGAATCTTTGCTCTTTTCAGGAGTAGCAAATACATGTTCTTTATCAGCTTGAGAATGAACCTCTTCATCTTCTGCATCCTTTTCTTCCTCTGATTCCTCTCTTTGTCTCCTCTCCTTCAACTTATTTTCAAGTCTTTTGACCTTCTTAACCAGCTTAAGGACCACTGTTCCAAGAGTCTGCTTTGTGTCACTTAACTCCTTCTCTAAGGATTCTACTCTTGAGACCAGCCTTGGTACAAGTTCCAACATATTCCTAAGCTGTTCAGCCTCTTCACTTGTTATATGTTGTTGAATTTCAGGTGCATGTGTAGGCTGTTGAGACCTATGATGAGAAGGTTCAAATGATGGACCTTCTGTCTCATAGTGTGGAGAATAGTGTGAAGGTGATGTAATATGAGGAGATGATGGATGAGTTGGTTGGATGACAGGGATGGTTGTGATAGGGAGTTGAAATTTGTATGAGAACAGTGGAGTACACATCTTAGTCTTAGAAGATGGCACAGAGATCTGTTTGAGCCTTTGGATGATTAACAAGAGACAGTGACTGTAAATACAAGTATTAACGCGGAATATTAATACTTATACCAAGATGAACAAGAACAATTACTAATAAACTTCTATTACTATTTGATTGCTTAATCAATTGATTCGTTGTTTACAATACTATAACTATGTTCCTTTTATAAGCTAAGGAACCCTAAACGTATTAAAGAGATAATACTTATCTCTTCCTATATCAACGGAGTTGATAACTATTACTATAATACAAACAGTATTAACTATCTTGGTCAAACAGTATTAACTTTAATACTGCCAGACTTAAGTTAGTACTGGCAGACTTAACTTGCCTTACCAGACTTAACTTCTAACTAACAGTACTAACTGTTCTACTATCAGTACTAACTAATACTAACAGACTTAACCTTAATACTAACAGTATTAAGTCTGTTTACAATATTTTCCTAACAGTCTGCGTCTGTCTTTTTACGTTTACCTCCATTTTTTACGTTTTCGCACGTTTTTTACTTTTTCCTCCGTTTTTCGAGTTTTCGTCCGTAAAAGTACGACAGCGTAAAAAACAGACTAAAACGTAAAAAAATGACAAAACGTATAAAAACTAACGAAAAAGTAAAAAAACCGACGCAAAGGTAAAAAAACTAACGCAAACGTAAAAAAACTGACGTAAAATTTTAAATGCTCAAATCACGAAACAATCTAGAGAAAAAGAAAAAGAAAAAGAAAAGAATACCAAAAGTACTTCAAGAGAAATAAAAAACAAATGGTCTTCTTATTTGCAAATGAAGAGTTTAGATGCACATTTTCTACTGCAGACATGATTTACAGATGAAGAGGTAAAACCTCTGAAAAAACAAACGAAACCTTAGACTTGAAAACAGAGCGTGAGTAACACTAACCAAAAAATAAGAAAAAGGCAGGTGACGAGGATGACATCCAATCAGCCAGTTGTAAATTTACTGAACATTTTGTCACTGTCATCATATATATACGGATTAAAATCATAGATGACGTGAGGATATGTATTTGATAGAGACTGGACCCCTTTTGCCAGTTAAGACTAAAAATAGACACCATTTTTCTTCACCCTCCAAACTCTATTTTTTACTTTTTCTCGTTCTTTTGAAACATACAGTAGATTTTAATAGGCTAGTGTAGCGTGTTCATTGTTCAAGAGCCAAATTGAACCGAACTTTGAGAATTTACAATGAGAAAATTCTTTAAGGTGTCGTTTAGTTGGGATATATTGGAAGGAATTTATAGCATTTGCATTTTAATTTTTACTAAATATTGTGTTTTGTAACACAAATAGGGAATTTAAAATTTCATGAATTTACAAAATGAGGAAAATAAAAATAGCTTCAAAAAATGAAGAATTTTCATTTACTTGGAAAAAAATTTTTAACTTTTTTTCTAGTTGTTTTTGTTCTATTTTTTATTTCTTTGTTTTTTTTAAATAATCACTTTAGTTGCGTCGGGTTGGTCATGTTCAGGTCGGGTCAAGGTCGAGTCAAAGTTAAAAATTCTATACCCGAAACCGACCCTATTTGAATTCGGGTTAGTATGATTCATGTCAAATCGGGTCGAGTCAACTCGGTTCGGGTCCGTACGGGTTCGGGTCAACTCGGGTCGAGTCCGTTCGGGTTTGGGTCAACCCGAATATGAGTAAAACGTAATAAAACTGATTTTTTGTCATCGTTTATATAGAAGATTTTTATAATTTATTTTAGAAAGATATTTATTTGGGTCAATTGGGTCGATCCGAAACCGATTACAAAATTTTTAACCCGATACCCGACCCTATTTAATATTCGGGTTACTCGGGTTGTCCTAAATATTTTTTTACCTGCGTAACCCGACCAGAATACGCATAATCGAGGTCGGGTCGTGTTTTTTGCCACCCCTATCCATCTCTCTCTAAAAAATTGCAATAATAAACAAAACGACAGATTTCAAAAGATTATAAATTTTGTCAACCAAACATGCGTTGGCATTTTAAATTACGGAATTTTAAATTCTCAAGAAATTAAATTTCCTAAAATTTTAAATTCTGGAATTTTAAATTAATGAACCAAACGACACCTAAAGACTTTTCATTATTCTAAAAAGCTACAGCCTCCGTTCCAAAATAATTGAATGAGTATTATAATTTCTATTATCATTTGGTGCAATATAGTAAATCTGCTACATTACTCACACCTCTATTTAGAAAGGGACAATAATTTTAAAACAACCCAAAATAGAAAAAAGAACTATTAATTTGAGACGGATAGAGTATTTAATAGGGTTTTTTTTCCATTGCATCTTAATCTTATTGGAAAAGCTTTTTACAAATATCTGGTAAACACAAATCTTTTGCAAAAGCCTAAGCTATTAAATGTGATTTTCATTAAATGCATTATAGATGCTCTTATAACTGAATTGAATTTATCAAAAATCAAACTGAATCGAAAATCGAATTCAAATAAATATGTATATGATTTTTAATATATCAAAAAAAAAAAACACTAAAACTATTTCCTAATATAAATATAAGACTTTTTTGTGTTAAAAATTTATATTATCAAATGAATTAATAACTAGAAATATGTAATTCGAGTTATTTGATTTGGTTTATGGTTATTCTGTTTGGTTTCGGTTCGGTTTAATCCAATTTGAATTTGATTCGGTTTTCAGTTATATAAAAAAATAACCGAAGTAATTGAACCGAATAAATCGAACAACCCGATAACTAAACCGATGAACACCTCTATGCTAGTGTTAAATAGTGACTAATATCACACCGACAATTAGTGTCATAAACACCATCAGTTTCACCATTAAAATTGTGTAATAACTAATAACACAACTAACTTTACAACTCAAAATAACTCACTTAAACAAAAATATACCTCGCAAAATCAACATTACACACACAATTTTTTTTTCACGACTCGGTCATGCGAACGACCGACTTCTCCATTTCTATAACCAAAAACGTGTCTAACGAGGATGTTGGTGATAACTACAACGTGTTGCATAAGAGGAAAGACGCGTCTTTTTTCCCTTATTAAACCGCTCTTATAATGTTTTACAATAGACGCAAGAGAATTGGATAGCACCACTCTTATAATGTTTCACAACAGACGCAACAAGAGAATTGGATGGTAGAAAATGTCATTTTCTAGCTACATTTCTCGATTAAATTATCAACTGTTAAGTCACAAAAAATAGAAAATTTAATTTGCATACCCTTGATTTTGATTATGACACTCTATTTTATGCATAATATAGTTGTACATTGTTTACAATATGCTTTATATACTTGTATAGTATGTGTTCCAATAATAATAATGAGTTTGCAAATCACCTCTTTAAAAGTATATATCTATAATACGCTCACTTTTTGAACATATGATCCACAATAAATATATCAACTTTTCCTTTACAATAAATGAAACAAAATGGCGAGCAAGTGTCTATTAGACGATAGCGAGCTTGGGTCATCTATCGCCCTAACACTGTCAAGTGAGTCGAGTTTAATGTCTAGTCAGTTGAGCAAAATGTATACTAACGAGATGGTCGGCCCGCGCTCCGCTGCGGGACGACTTTGTGAACGGTATTTATATTCCCCAAGATTATCGCAAATCATCATAACACAGAAGAACAAAACCGAAGTTGTAATATTGCAGATTATGAAGTAAATTCCTCAATATGGAGAGTTTTATATTGTACATGTTTAGGTGAAAAGCAAAAAAAGCCAAGTATGTGAGCATACTCTCATAGGTCGATCGAGGGTATTAATGGTCAGAACTAAGAATAAAAAAAGAAGTAGAAATGCATATGATCATCACCTCGTAGAATCGTTAAATATATGTCGATTTTGAGCTTATTATACTCGTACATCAAATGTTGGAGAATCAAACTTTTTGGCGCCTTAAAAAAAGTCCAAAGAGCGCAAGAGGTGGTTTACATTCTTTAGCATTAACAAAGTCTTCATCATTAACTGAATCTAACACTGATACATGAGCTAGGTTTCCCTGTATTTACTCCAGCGAATAGCTGATGCAACTGAGTCTTTGTGCTCTTCTAATTCAGAGAAGTGTCGGCACTTTTGGTGTGGAAATGACCTGGTGTGGAATTCTCGACAGCGCCAGTAAGATGAACGAACCAAAGATTAAGCTCGGTAGGCCACCATGACTCACTGTAATTTACCACATCCCATCAATATGATGCTGTAAACAAAGTCATTTGCACAAAAGTCATATTTCAGTAGTACGTGCTGGCAAAATGAGCCAATCAAATGTTGCTTGGAAAATCCATATAAATAACTAATGTATTACTACCTGTAATTTCCAGTTAATTTCTTTGACTTTTTTTTCAGCTAACTCGTTAGAGATAGCCCATATCTGAAGTGACCCCCTCATAAGTAAATACTCCTAAATTGTCACCTCTCGATTTCAACAAAGATATTTAAATAAAGGATTTAAAGAACTTGTAATCAAAATAATATATATTGTTTACCAGGAATCGCAGTGTAAAAGGAGAAAGTATATCATGAAGTGCCATGCGGTTTGATCATGGGTACATCTCGAAAGCATAAACATTTGGCACAATCTTGAATTGTGCCGATTCAAGATTCTCCTTTATCCTTTATTAGTGTATTTTCGGTTCAATGATATCCTTTATCCTTTATTACTTGCCAAATGCCAAAAAATAGAAAGCACACAAAGTGGTTTTTTAATTCATAAATTCGATTATAGAAAAAAGATGATGCGAGTCTGTATTATATAAACTTTCTATTCGAAAATATAATAAGTTTCCAAATTAAGAAAACATGGGTTAAACGACATTTATAATGTGGGATTTATCATGGCTTGTAGAATTACACATTCCCTATTTTCCAACATTTCCCTAGTCAGAATGTTCAAAGAACTTGCATCCAAGTTGAAACTAATTGTATATTTATCACGAACATTGTGACGACATCAGATGAGGCAACAAAATACTTTTAATTGGTGCACCTTAAAATGGGATTTATTCATAAATTTATGTGCAAAAAATTGGACTTTTTCGGATGCTACTCCTGCTTTTAGAACTATGAGAAATATTACCCTGAAGGTTGCCAAGCTGCAGCGGATTTCAAGATGGATGCATGTTTTCGGTCCAAAAGCTCGCCAACATTCTCACCATACCTTTGCTGAATAACATAGAAAGAGAAGAAAAAGGTCAGATATGTAAGATAACAACTCAGCGACAACCGATATGCAACACATGTTACGAATTTAGCCATCTTGAATTGTGCTAAATGATATACATGGGATAACGAGGCATAGGTTCTTAGTTATTATACAATAGTATTTTATAGGATAATGAGGGCTATGATATGATAAGGTAACAGCCCATAAAAAGGGTTGTCAAAACAGCCCCTTCAAAAGGTTCTGACCAAACACCCCTAAACCAGTTTTCTATACCATATTTTTTGCACTTATACAGGACACATATAAATCAGATATTCAAAGGCATATCCATAAGCATAAACTGTTAAGTCTGCAGAATAAAGAATCACATTTTGCACTTTTGACTATACATACACGTCAGGATCAATACCAGAAAGATCATAATATTAACATAACAACAGAACCGCAAAAAATCTTAGAGCATGTGCGTAAAGCCGTAAACCCAACTCATGTCATCTTGGGCGTGTGTAAATGATATGCATCAAAAATCAAAGGTTCCCTTCTGTACCCTCGCACCAAACCTGAGCTTAACCAGAAGTAACATACGCACTCGAGAAAAATAGGACCTAAGCAGATAAGAAAACTACAACTAACTCATCCGCAGATACCAAGACGTAAGCATATATGTGCTGAAGTACAAACACTTGTAATATCGATAGGTTATAAGACCATGGAGATAACAGAGCATATGGGTACCAACTGTGAGATGTATTGCAAATGAAAGAGTTTGCAGCATGCAAAACACACACACATAACTTATTTAAAAAGTTTGTTATAATAATATCAAGTGATCAAAACTACGTAGCAATACGTGAACTATATTATGAGACGAAGAGAGTAATTGCTTTTTGTTATTTTCTAGATCCTAAATCAGAATGGGATCTTACTTTAACACGCACAAAGGTAGCATCATTTATCTTCGAGATTATTAACCTATTATATTATACTTCAAAAAAAATAAAAATTTGACACTTACAGATTTGCTGCCGTAATAATAAAGATATCATCTTTACCTCTCGAGGCATTGTTTGACAGCTTCAGAAGTTACCCCAACATAAAAAGCACCCACGTGCACTAACTGAAACAATTAACATGTCGAACATCAAATTAGTTACAATGCATATGGCAATTAGTTTTTATAAAACTGCACTCGATGTAAAGGAAACATCAAAGCAGATAGGGCAATTAGTTTCATCTCCCTACAGTTTTGTGATCCACTACCATAACGTATCAACACTAAACAGTAGTTACAGGTGATCAATGGAAGAAACCAATTATCATGCCCTTTCCCAAGCCGACATAAATTTTAGGAAATACTTTGGTACTTTATGATATAGATCATATAAAATGCACAGGTTGGGGGGGCCGGGGTTGGTGGTGATGGTGAGGTTGGGTTGGAAGAGAGAGAAAGTGCAAAAGTCGGCCAACCCCCGCCGCAATTTAGAATGATAACTATAAGTTTCAAACAAGTAAACAAGTTTAGAATCATTTAGTTTAAGCAAAACACACAAACATTACTCCCCTCCACTCTGGTCACATGTAAGTGCCCCGAACGTTAACTTCAAAGAAAATCATAAAACATAACATAGAATGGTGTCTAAAAGGCCAAACGTTTTTCAAACTAAGCCAACCCTAGAACGACAATGTAAAGAAAAAATCAGATTTGCGAGTCTGGAACCGGATAAAAGGGTATCCAACCTGCCATGGCTGCAAACACGATGTAGTGTTGCCCCGCCAAGATACGGGTAAAGTTGCAAAAGCATAAATGCAAAAAAGCAATCGTATCGTCATCGCCTACAATACACTGAAAATAACTTGATGTACTGAAACCCGCAGGTCTGAAAACATACGCATACAAATATCATGATCGGCCACATTTTATAAAACTAATAACAGCCTGTATTGAATTCCTCATCGCCTCAGTTACCATATTACATATGGCTGCAACCACGTTTTAATCGGTTGAATCTTAACACATGGTGGGTTTTGGATCCGGTTAACACCACATAAAAGGAACGAATAACCTCAGACAAAGAAGAGGCGAGTCGGGCCAGCGGTAACGTATAACATGAATCGGACCAGGGCGGATCATAGCAATAAAAAGTAGTGCAAATGAAAGAGTTTGCAGCCTGCAACAACAATAAATGAGGCTTAGAACTGTGGCAAATGAGGCTCAATTGCAAATATCAAAGCAAAAAAACAAACACCAGAAGAATATAAACAGGCTGCAACCACATTGTGGTCTGTAGAAATCATGTCTTTCTGTTTTCCCAAACACGTGCCGGTAAAACACGCAAACCACAAACAGCCGTAGCTTTCAAATTCATCGACCATACGAACCATAAAGCAATTATCCATTACCACAATTACCGCAGAATCACAAAAGAATGCGGTAAGCATCAGCAAATCATCGTATACATCTCAACCATTTGTTCTTCTTTGTCTCTAGGTTTAAAGAGAGACAGACAGACACACAAATCTCACCACCTTATCCACTAACCAAAACACACACATAACTTATTTAAAGTTTGTTATAATAACTAGTTGTAAAATGACCCGCGCGTTGCGGCGGGGGCTAAGCAAATGTCGAAAGATATTTAGCTTTGATAATAATATGGGCTAAAAGTATCCGGTTAAGGATACCAAATTATTTTTTACATATTTTATAAAATCGTGCGTATTTAAGAATCCCCCCCCTCCCCGCCCCCCCCCCCACCCCCCCCCCCCCCCCAAGCATTGCAATATTGGTTCGTTTTGTTTTTTTTCTTATTTATATTAAATGAATTTTTTTTTAGAAAATCGTGCGTATTTTAGAAACGTTGCAATATTGGCCTCGTTTTAATCGCAATTTCGAAAATATTTCTAGTGTATTTTTTTATGTTATGAGAATGTGGAAAATCGTAAATAGTTAAAAGTTGAGGGTCCCGTTTTGTAATTTATTTTACTTCTGGCATTGTAACCACTGTGCAGTTGGGCTAGATGTTGGACATACTAAAAAAAAAACTACTTGTCCGGCCCCAAATGGGAGCCCAGAGTCAACCTTGCTGTCAAACAATTGCTACTCATAGTATATAGAGTAAAATTCGAAAATATTTCCTACGGTATTTTTTTTTATATGAAATGGGAAACTCGTATATAGATAAAAGTTGAGGGTCCGTTCTGTAATTTTTTTACTTTTGGCATTGTAGCACAGTAGCAATTGGGTCAAGATGCATGGACGAAACTAAAAAAAAACTACTTATGGGTCCGGCCCAAAAGTGGATGGAAAGCCCAAGTCAAACTCATAGTCAAACATTTGAGAATTGTATTATAGATTAATATCAAGCGATGATAATATGGTAAAATTATTCTAAATTTCATATTTATTTTAAAAGTGGACAATTAATTTGAGACAATACGTGAACTATATTATGAGACGAAGAGAGTAATTGCTTTTTGTTATTTTCTTTCAACCATAGGTTAAAAAGTGATCAAAACTACGTAGCAATTTATTACCTCCGTCTCATAATAAGTGTTCACTTTGATTTTTCTGAATCTTTCTTATTCAACTTTGGCTATGAATAATTTTATTTGTGTTATATAATATTTGATGAAAAATATATAAATAGATTGAGTTTTATATGTATTTTCATTGGTATAATTTTCATCAAGTACTATATAACACAAATAAAAATATTTATGGTCAAAGTTGAACAAAAAAGACCAAAAAAAAATCAAAGTGAACACTTATTATGAGACGATGGAGTATCTTTTAAATGACATATTGTTACATTCTTGACAAAAAAATTATTGTAATATATTGCTTTTAAAAGACAACTGAGCATAATTTGTAAAAGGCTCATGTTATTTGTATCCCCTGAAAAGCCGTTTGTATCCTTTTGGTTTTTCTAATTTTTTTAATTATTTTTTTATTTTTTATTTTTATAATTTTGTTTATATTATAAAACAGTGATACGCAGAATGCGGAACAAAATTTATAAAGTTTAACAAGTCAAAAGTATTAAACTGTCAATAAGTACGAAACAAAAACTAATAAAAATTGTGTTGCATTATAAATGGGGGGACAAAAAGACCAAAAAGTACGAAAAATTCATACTTTTTATGGGTCAGGGATAGGACAAAGATATGAATATCCCCATATTCATTATTGATGTCAGATGTCTGTTCAAAAAAAAGGGTACCCCTATTGGTACCCCCTGGCCCATTCAATAGTGCCAAAAGGTACAAAAAATTCTTTTTGTACCCTCTTTTTTAGAGTGCAACGCAGTTTTTTATCAGTTTCTGTTCCGTAATTTTTGACAGTTTCATACTTTTGACCTGTTAAACTTTATATTTTTCGTTTCGTTTTTTCCGTGTCACAGTTTTATAACATATACAAAATTATAAAAATACAAAAAAAATAAAATACGAAAAAAAACCGCAAAAAGCCAAAGGGGGTACAAATGGTGTTTCGGGGGTACATATAACATAAGACCAAAAAAAATTATTGATGTCAGATGTTTTTGTTTACTTTTACAAATTTCCATGCGAAAATTAAAGACCTTTTTCATATTGAATTTGTATCTCGCTCATGAAGTTAAGCGACATAGCCGAATTTTGCAAATCCTCATCAAGCCTAATCACATGATAGTGAACCAAAATACGAAACTTATGCAATTTTATCGCGATATACACATTGGGAAAAGAAATTCGAATGACTAGACCTAAGTATGAATGACTATACGGTTTTTTGATTTTTTTTTATTATAAGATGCATGTAGATTTTTTGTATAAATAGAATTCAGATATACACCTAATTCTCACACACACAACTTCTTTCAATTTCAAAACTATGTCTTATGCTGCAAATTATGTGCGTAAAACAATTCTTGAAAGACTGCGAAGTGAACTAAAAGCTGAGATCACACTTGCAAATAAGTTGTCGAGCGACTTGACTCGTTATGATGAGCAAATGCGTACCCGTGAAATACATATGACAATGGTGCATAAAATGCCATTAATGAGCCTTAATAGCTACGGTTTACATACTCTCCTGGCGACCCATGAAGCGGATATACGTATCGTAAACAACTTGAGGGCAGCAAGACAAGAATTATTGAGAAGCATTGCTGAGAAGCAAAAATTCATTGACTATTACGTAGCAATATAGAATCTAGAATCATGTTGCTTAACACCACCTTGCCAACCATGTGCGTTTTTATTTAATGTAGTTTTTATGTTTTTAAGTCTAAAATGCAAGATGCTAGTATTGTTAAAGACTTTAGACCAATCTGCTTAATTGGAAGTGTTTATAAAATTATCGCAAAAATCTTGGCAAATAGGCTTGTGGTGGTCTTGCGTGATTTAGTTCATGAAGTACAATCTGCGTTTATTGCTAATAGACAAATTTTAGATAGTCCTTTCATCCTTGACGAGCTTATTCACTGGTGCAAATCTAAGAAAAAGCAATCTTTATTATTTAAAGTTGATTTTGAGAAGGCTTACGATTCGGTGAGATGGGATTACTTGGACGATATTCTAAATAAGTTTGGTTTCGGTTCAAAATGGAGGTTGTGGATCAGTAATTGCTTGACATCTTCTAAAGGATCTATTCTTGTTAATGGGAGTCCTACAAGTGAATTTTATTTTCGTAAAGGGCTCAAGCAAGGAGATCCTTTATCTCCGTTTTTGTTTCTTTTGATTATGGAGACTCTTCATTTGTCCTTTCAGAACTTGGTGAATGCGCAGCTGTTCAAAGGTATTTCGGTTAGTTCGGATTTACATATCTCCCATTTATTTTATGCGGACGATGTGATCTTTATAGGGCAATGGTCTGAAGGTAACATTAATACAATTATTCAAGCTTTGGAGTGCTTTCACAAGGCTTCGGGTCTGAGATTGAATTTACATAAAAGTAAGATTATGGGGATTTCAGTTAATGGTGAGGCTGTGTGTAGAGCTGCAAACAAAATGGGATGTAATATTTTGAAGACTCCTTTCTCTTATCTTGGGGTTAAAGTGGGTGGGTCGATGGCTCGTATCAGGTCTTGGGATGAGATTGTTGAGAAAGTTAAATCGCGGTTGTCTAAGTGAAAAATGAAATCTCTATCGATTGGTGGTAGAATGACGCTTCTTAAATCGGTTTTAAGTTCAACTCCTATTTATCATATGTCTTTGTTCAAAGTTCCATCTCAAGTTCTCAAAAGTCTTGAAGGTATTAGACGTAAGTTTTTTAATGGTGCCGATCTATTGGAGAACAAAATGGCATGGTTTAAATGGGACAAAGTTCTGATGTCTAAAGCTAAAGGCGGGCTAGGCGTTTCCAGTTTTTTTGCTTTAAATAGAGCGTTACTATTTAAATGGATTTGGCGATTCCATAATAATAGTGATGCTCTTTGGTCTAAATTTATTCGCGCTTTACATGGCAATTGTGGGGGTCTAGTTAATAGATCCAATGCTCCGCACACTTCTGTGTGGAGAAGTATTATCTCCGAAATTGGTAGTTTGCGGATAAAAGGGGTCGATTTAATGCAATTTTTGAACAAGAAGGTTGGCAGCGGCTTAAAAACTAGTTTCTGGGAGGAGTCTTGGAGGGGCGACATGAGTTTCAAAGCTAAATTTCCTAGAGTATTTGCTCTAGAATCCGACAAGAAGATCGATGTTGCAACAAAGATGAGTCATAATGATTTAGGTTTCTCTTTGCGTCGGTCTCCAAGGGATGGTGTCGAGTTGGAGCAGTTTACCTCCTTGAACTTGCTCCTTGCAGGTACGTCTCTTTCCCTATCTGATGACAGATGGATTTGGTCTCTTGTAGGTTCGGGGGAGTTTTCGGTGGCTTCGGCTAGAAAACTTATCGATGATAGTCGGTTTGGTGGATCCAGTCACAAAACCAGATGGATTCAAACTGTTCCTGTCAAAATCAATATTTTGGCGTGGAAAGTTCGGTCTGATTTTTTGCCCACTCGATTGAATTTATCTCGTAGAGGAATAGAGATTCAATCTATTTCGTGTCCGTGTTGCAATAAGGAGGTTGAATCTTCGATACATATTTTCTTTCGGTGTCCAGTGGTGAGAAATATATATAGAAATTTTTTTTTATGGTGGGAATATCCTTATGAGGAGTTTGATTCATATGATAGTTGGCTAGAGTGGATGCTTTCGCTTAGATGGAGTTCGTGTCGAAAATCTATGCTTGAAGGATTATTCTATATTACTTGGTGGCTGGTTTGGAATCATCGGAACAAGATTATCTTCGATGCTAAGTATGCTCCTACGGTGAATTTGTTTGATGTTCTTGTTTCTAAATCTTATTTTTGGAGTAGTTGTAGGAGTAATGTTAAATTTAGTAGATTAGAGTGGATGAAAAATTCGAATCTTATTTCTATGTAGTTTTTTTCTAGCTTCTTGCTAGTTCTAATATAATCCCGCCGTTCAAAAAAAACATGTGGTGTTTTTTTTTTATTTCTTTAAATACTTGTGTTCGAAGTTTGATCATTCTTCAAAGACCTTTCATGAGGACATACAGTCAAATGAGTCTTTCATTTTCTTTCTAATAATTAAAGAGGACATCCAAGTGAGATGGTGTTTTCCTACATTTAAAATTTGAGCTACCTCCAACTCAACAAATTACAAAATTCCAATTTGAGCAAGTAGTGGCTAAGTTATTTCACATCTTCATTTAATAAATACAATTCATACACTAAAACTAGGATATGTTGTCATGGCATGCTATGGACATTAACAAACTAGTATGTTTCATAGTAAGTAGCTACTAGCTAGTTGGTCATGACAATAAATACTACTGTACTAGGTACATTGTCAATTACTAGTACTTTATTTTTTGTTGTATACACAACATTGATGGCATGCAACGTTGACTGAACCGTGGTACTATTCCAAAAGTTTTACTTATAACATAGAAAGCTAAGAGCATTCACAATAGTGAAGTTTTTCAATAAGTTTATAAAATGTCAAGTCATAAACTTATAAAGCTTTTGATAGTATAAACCTCATATCACTATGTATAAACCTTTTACAATAATATAAAATGTTCAACCATAACACATGCATTAAATTATAAATAGGTCTAGGATCTTGGACTTCTTCATGTCACATAGATATAAACTATAAGCTCACTATGGTTGAAACAAAACATAAACCTTTTCATGAGTTTTAAACTTTTTCATAAACCTCTCATAGTTATTGACCTAAGATACTATTTTTTTCATGTTTTGGTCTAGTAGGTGTTTAGTAAAATGTGTGTTGCTTGCAACAAGATCAATTGGAAAAATAGTGTTTGTTTTCTTGCTTAATAAATCTTTTTAATACCAGCAAATGACATTTTCATCCTTCGTCATTTAGGGTTAAAAGAGCATCGATGGTTGAAGGTCACAACAGTGGAGATCGTGTGGGGGTGGTGATTGGTGGTACGGTGGTTATGGTTTGTCTGGTGCGGTGGTGATTGCTAGTGCACAACAACGGTGGCGACTGGTGGTGCAGTGGTCAAAGGTTTGTTTGGATCAAAAATAGAAGAAGAACTGGTAAAGGGCTAGTAAAGAAGATAAGAAAAAAGTAGAAAATTATAATGAGTGTAGGATGGTAAATTTGGGTGTGATTGGTATCCTAGATGGAGATGGGTGGGGTTTTTGTGCCTCTTTGCATTAAGGAATTATGTTTGTAAGGCTGCCCACTATGAGACGGTCGCCGTCGATCGAAGTCGGTCACCCCTTAAGTCGCCGGAGATCGAATGGGAAAAGGGTCGTGCCTGCGACCATTATTCGTGTAACCAAAATTCACCCAACGGCATTTTCAAATAAAAAAAACATTTTTAATTTTTAAATTTTAAATAATTTAACCTTATAAATACCAACCTATTACACCATTTTATACACACTTTCAACCTACTTATTCTTATACTTCTCATTTCTAAAATAAAACACACAATGGCTTCCTCTTCACTACCATGGACAAGAGCGGAAGAAATAACGTTGTGCGTAGCTTGGTGCAACGCGATGTACACGTACGGGGTAACGAGAAAAGGGTTTTGGGAGGATGTTTTTGCTAACTTTAAGGAAGACATTGGAGGAACTGTTCGAGGATACGATGTCATCGTCTCGAAATGGAAAAATTCGATTCGTCCAAAAGTTGCTGCGTTTAGTGTCGTTTACGATGGCGTCCAACGGATGGACGAGAACGGGTCTTCTGACCTCTTTTTGTTTCAAAATGCGTTAGCCGAATATCAAACGAGGTACAGACATCCCTTCACAATGGAGGCGTGTTGAAGAATTTTGAAAAATCATCCAGCTTGGTCAGAAGTTGAAGTGCCAATATACCAACGTCGTAATAATTAAGTTTAGATTAATGTAATTTATTTTATGTATTTGAATAGTTATGTATTGTTTTTTAATGTAATGTTTTTATGTATATGAATAATAATGTAATGTTTTTAATATGTAATGTTTTTAAATTCGAACGGCTACTATTCCAACGGCTAGTTTTTTTTTAATATAAATACCCCTTTCTATATTCATTTCCTCCACATCTTCTCCCACTACTTCTTAAATTCTGTATTCAAATTCTAAAATCCAACAGCTATGGATAAGAAATCGACCCAAAGCAATCCCTCAACACCCGAGAAACCACCGATGTCTCCCATTTCTTCAATTCCAACGATCGAGGAAAAAGCTGATGAACATGAGATATGTCCATATCTCACTGAGGAAGAGTACCAGCAATTAGTTGTTGATGAAGCAGCATTCAAAGAACACTTAAAAGAAGAAGCGAAGGCGGAAAAAGAACGAGCAATCGCTGACAAAGAATTGGAGGAGTTTATGAAGGTGGAACAAGCTCATGATGAGTTATCCAGGATGGAATTTGGGATGAAATCTGATTCAGAATACGAAACATATTAATTTAGGAATTAGTCGTTTTTAATAATCTAAGAACTATTATGTAAAGTTTTTATTTATGTAATGTTTTTTATTTATTAATGAAATTTAAATTTGAAGTTAAAAAAAATGAAGGTCGCCTCATAGTGGCACTAGGTCGCCTGTACGTCGCTGGAAAGAGAAAGCTGATATGGCATCAGAAATTGTAGGTCGCGACCCTTAACCATAGTGGGCAGCCTAAAAAGAAAAAAAGAAACACAAAAGTATCATGACTGTAAAAACTTTTGTTAACAGAGAGGCCATTAAGTGAAAAAGAAACACTTTATCAATTTAAGATTGAACGGTAGAGTGACCGTATAACATGTTAGGCTGGGCACTATAATAAGGTCGACCGACTCGGTCGACCTAGGTCACCGTCGGTCGGCCTTATAGTGGATGTGTCGGTCGACCAAGGTCGTTGGTCGTTGTCATTTGTTCCTACAATCGGAAGTCGGACGTGATTTAATATAAAAAACCTTTTTAATTTTTAAAATTTAAATAATTTAACACTATAAATACCCACTAATTTCACCACTTTATACACAATTTTTATATACACTATCATCAACTTTTTTAAATGGCTTATTCGGTTCCACATACCGACGATGAAATCCAAGCTTTGGTTCAAAAACTAATTGATGAAGATATCGTTCGTCAGAAAGCGATTCTGGATTTAGCCTTGCAATTGACAATGCATGCACAGCTAAAGACGATCTTCGAAAAGCATACGAGAAATGTAATAACATTCCACAAGAGAGTCGTGCTTTGATCGACACTTTCTTAAAAGAAGAATCTGATAAAGGGATAAATTGCTTACACTCGGGACTTAGTTGACTTTGGTGCAACAAGTCATACCATGTCTTTTCAGGAACTTTAGAAAAGGGATAAAGTGTGTACTTCGGGACTGGAATGCTTCCTAAGTGAGATGATGTTGATGATATCATCCCCTCCTACAGTGTGTCCAAAATGAGAAAGGTCTTTGAGCCGAGCTGGAGGAGGTTGTATGACTCAAGACGAGTGCATTAATTCTTATCAGTCTTAGGGGTGTCTGTTTGGGAGGGAGCTGAAGAAAAAAAAGCCTACTAGTTGGGAGGGAATAAAAACTCAACTAGATATTACAAGCTGAAGAAATAAAGCTAGAGTATTCAAGAAGATCAAGGTCATTGAAGACAATCTCAAGGAATGATGGACTTCATTCTTATTATTTTGCTTTATTTTTGCTTGTAGGAAACATTGTAACCAATTCATGTGTGACACCATCTTAGAGGGAGATTGTTAGCCTCACTTTTTAGTAAAGTTGGCTTCTCACAAGTGAATTGGACTAGCTATATGTAGAAACTAGAAGGGGGGGTTGAATAGTTTTACTGGTTAATTAGCGTTTTAAAAGTTTGCTTATGAAATAGTTTGATTCGAGATGTATGTCAATCAATCAACAATATGAATCACAACTAAACTATCTAATAATGCAAGTAATAAGTAAAGAGATAAAGAATGAAACGACCAAACCAAGACACCGAGATTTATAGTGGTTCGGCAACGAAGCACCTCTTCGTTCCTACTCCACTCCCCGAGCACTCCACTCGAGATTTCACTATAATTAAGCGTTTGTAAAAAAAAAAAGATTAAATTAAAAAAAAAAAAAAAGTTTGCTTATGAAATAGTTTAGATTCGATTCTGTAATGGTCCATCAAATCATCAACAATATGAATCTCGACAACATCAAGAACTAATCTAATAATAATAGGCAAGTAAAACTTATACATGAGCAACAAAGAAAGAATCAACGAGAAAAACGGACCAAACCAACACCCCCCTTACGATATTTTAAGTGGTTCGGAACAACAGTACGCACCCCACTCTCCTCCTCACTTAAGGCACCTCCAATCGTGTCCATTTCTGTACACCCCTCATACATCTACATAACGTTTCCTTCTAAACTAGTCCTTCACAGCTCGTCTACACCCACCCGCTCAACGCAAACCCTGCCCGTCTCATCCGTCATTAAATCACCACGTTCCTCTTGCTCGCTCCTCCTCACCGTCCCTGGTTGCACTTCTCCAAACCTATCAACGCCCCCTCTTCCACGGTCCCCACACATCCTCTTCCCCCCACTCAGCCCCTAACTCTACACCCCATACGCTCCCAAGGCACCTCTTTACTTCCCCGTTATCCTCTAAACGTTTCTTCCCTGACTCAACTCTGACATACTTCCAATTTTTCTACTACCGAGCACCTCTTCCGTCTCCCTCTCTTCTACGTCACCATCTTGTACGCAACCGCAGCCACTTTCCCTCTAATCACCTCTCTTTTCCTCTTAATGCAAACCTCTTCTAAAGCACCACTTCTCTTCACTTTAATAGATAAAAAAAAAAACGTAAGCACAACAACACTCTATTCGAAGCACAACCCCCTCTTCCCAACCTCACTCCCCTCTTTCTTTTTACCCCTCTATTTTACTCTCTCTCTCATTCGTCATCTCCCCGCCTCCTACCACTAGTGGACACGAACAAAAAACTAAGCACCATCTCACCTCTCTATTCTCTTTTTTTCCTCTCGACTCTCCTCTCCTCTCTATCTTGATCCTACTTCTTCGCTTTCTTCTACTAGTTTTCTCTTCGTTAGTCCTAAGTGTCTCCGCCTTCCTACTTCCTATGACTTGGTCTTCGTATTCGCTTTAGCTAGAGTTTAGC
The DNA here is from genome assembly GCA_026074375.1 of Tanacetum coccineum. NCBI lineage: Eukaryota > Viridiplantae > Streptophyta > Magnoliopsida > Asterales > Asteraceae > Tanacetum > Tanacetum coccineum. Next base: position 13,855 of record BQNB010035169.1, on the reverse strand, counting down.
TTCCGTAATGTTTTCCGCTATCATACAACTTTTATTCTCTTATCGTTCCTTGTCAACCGTTTTCCTGCTTTGTCCTTTGATTTTCCCTCCAATACCCTACTTCCTTCCAGTTACGTTCTGACGATCCTAAGATTTTCCTACTCTACTCCCTGTCCGATATCGTGATGTATCCTAGCATTCCAGCTACTCCACTCACGTTTTCTGGGAGTTGTTTCCTTTTTCCTTGTCTTCTCGTCAATCGTAAAACAATGCATGTTTCTCACTCCGAAGTTGTAAATCATTGTAATTGTATAAAAGCGGGGCTATGAACTCACCTTAGGTGAATGGTTTGATTATCTAAATCAAATAAGAAATTCGTCTCGGGAAATCTGAATGCAACCTAATTAATTATAGGTCGTATAAGTATCGTGTATTTAATGTAAATACAATATCACAAGTTATATAATTACACCACCACCTAATAGCTTTTGTTTAATTTAAAATGTCAAAACAATTATTTAAATTGTACTTTGTTAAATAAAGGTATATGTATTTGTACTTGTAAAATGAAATGCTATATTTGCCCAACAATTTATTATTTGATCATAATATACGAGTTAGTATTTTTATTGATTATATAATGATATTATATAATTAGTTTAATTGTTTTTATAAAAATAGTGCACAAGTATACAAATAGTGCATAAGGTTTTATAAACCTTATGTCTTTATTGTTTTAACTCCGTTTTACGTGTTAATTATACCCATGGATTCGCATGAATAAATTTTATCAAAATATTATATGTATAATATTTTAGTTACTGATGAACAGTAACTTTTATAGTTTTTGTAAAATATATAAAACTACTTTTATAGATTTAATCATCGTAACCTTATAAAAGTCATAACTTACTCATTTTAATTCCGTTTCCCTTGTTCTTTATATGTATTAATTCGTGACGAGATAAACTATGTAAATAAAATACTTACTAAATTTATAAAAATCTGTGTCAACTCAGAAAAGTCAAAACAGTTTATAAAAATATTTTTATAAACTTAAATCTTGCAAAACTCGTAACTTATTCGTTTTAATTCCGTTTTTCGACTTTCTTATATGCTTGGAATCCTCATGACAAGTACTATCATTATAAAATATTCCCATGTTTTTACCAGACCTGAAACAGTAAGGGTTTTTATAAAATAAGTTTTATAAAAACACTTTTATATATTTAATTATCGTAAACTTGTAAATGTCATAACTTCTTCGTTATAGCTCGGTTTTTCGAGTTCTTTATATGCTTACGATCTTTATAATACATACTATTTTACTAAAATGATTCCATAATTTTATAAAAATCAAATTCTAACAGAAGGTTAAAACAGTAGGTTATATATATATACATATATATATATACATATATATATACATATATATATATATATATAATCTCGGTGGAAAACCCAGTAAACTCAAACAGATGCCCTAAAAATACTAAACAGATGCCCTAACTGTGTGGCAACTCTTCTCGAAAAAATTAGGGCATCTGTTTAGTTTTTTTAGTGCATCTGTTTGGTTTTCTAGGTTTTCCAGCAAAATATAGTTTTCTCTAGAACCCATCCCTATATATATATATATATATATATATATATACTATAATATTGTAGTATATATAAAGTATGTGTGGTGTGTTATATTATATGTATATATATGTATAAGTTATATATAAGATATATATAATATTATATTATAATAGATGTATAATATATATATATATATAATATAAATATATATATAGTATATAATATGATTTATATATTATATAAAAAGCCCTTAATCTTCCTGTAATAAATCCTAATCCTTCTCCGATACGTAATAACGTTCGATCCCTGTGATTGTATCGATGAATTGAATCCTTTAATTGGTTCTATGATTGGTTCGACGTAGTTGCTAAATCTAGGGTTTTGATCTTGATCAATTCTCTTGATTGGAGTGATATTCACCTCTCATTGATCGATTGTGGATTCATATTTTTCTGATCTCCTTGTATTTATTATCATTATCATGTGTGACGAGTTTCATTAGGGTTTGATTTTTTATTATTTTTTAGGGTTTTGTCGTCTGCTGTTTCTTTTTAAGGTTTGGTTGTTCCTCTTTTTGTCACCATGCCTGCTCAACGTTCTAATGAAGACCAAGCTGTTCGTATTTCTAAATCTATTTTTGTAACCAATTTTCCTGATAATCTTGGGTCGAAGGAATTGTGGAAGGTTTGCGAGGGGTATGGGAAGGTGATAGACGTTTTTATTCCTAATCGTAGATCCAAAGCAGGTAAACGTTTTGCTTTTGTCAGGTTTATTCGTGTTAACGATTTAGATCGTTTGGTTGGCAATCTTTGTACGATTTGGATTGGTCGTTTCCATCTCCATGCCAATGTTGCCCATTTTGAACGTGCAAACAAACCTGTAAAACCATCGGGGCCTTCTCAATCCAATGCGCATGGTACATTTGGGTCATTTGTTTCTGCTGCTAGAGACTTTCCACCATTGATTGCCTCTGTTGCTCCTGTATCTTCCTCACCGATGTTGGTTTTGGATGATTCCTGTGTTGTTGAACGTGACCTCTCATGTCATGTCATGGGGCGTGTGAAAGATATTAACTCCATTCCTAACCTACGGATTCTATTAGCTAAGGAAGGTTTTGAGCATGTGAAGCTGTCGTATTTAGGTGGGTTATGGGTGTTGATAGAATTGGATAACGAGGGTTCTAAGCAAAAGTTTTTGGATCATGTAGGCGTTAACTCTTGGTTCTGTACGCTTCTTAATGCCTATAATGATTTTGTTAGTGATGAACGTGTTGTTTGGGTGGACATTGAAGGTATCCCACTTCATGTTTGGTCTCGAGAAACGTTTGCCAAGATTGGTAACAAATGGGGCGAGGCTTTGGATATCGAGGATAATTTTGGCTCCTCTTTTGCTCGTAAGCGGTTGTGCATCTTAACAAAACAACCAGAATCTATATTGGAGAAATTCAAGGTGATTTTTAAAGGCAAGGTGTTTGTGGCTCGGGCGAAGGAACTTTTTACTTGGAATCCGAGTTTTCTTGAACCTAAGGAGTCTGTTTATACCTCGGATGACGAATCAAAGCATGGCGCTAAAATTCTTAATGATGGGGCGCAGAATAGTGATGTCGAGTCAGATGATGAATGTAATGTGGATGGTGTTTCCGAGACAATTTTCAGTGATAATGTGGATGAATGTAATGTTGATGGTCATGGTAAGGAGACGGACAAACATCAATCAGAGGATCCGTTTGGTTTTTATGATTTATTGAATAAACTTCCCGCTAAAGGCGTTCGTGATGCGAGTACCTCTTTATCGCATCCTCCTGGTTTTACCCCTAAAACTTCTGTGACGCACGCTAATGTTGGTGAGATTTGTGAAGATGGTCCTACTAATGGAGAAGACATGGTGAATATGCCTAGGGTGGATGCTAAGGTTATGGACCATTCACAGGAGGTCCATGATTCCTCTAATGGAGAATCAGTTTCTTCCTTTTCACATAAAGTTCATAACGGTGGCTCTATTCTTGACATTTTGGATGACATGGTTCGGGTTGGACATTCTATGGGTTATAATTTGGATGGGTGTTTGAAAGATATGGAACGCATTATTGGCTCACAAGGAGATGAAGATGTTTTTAAATGAATATTCTTTCTCTCAATATTCAAGGTCTTGGGCACAAGACGAAAAAGGAGTGGGTTAAGGAGTTAAATTGTAAGCATAGGATCAATTTTTTAGCGTTGCAAGAGACAAAGATGGATTGTATTTCTCATATGGACGTAAAGTCCCTATGGGGAAATTCAAACTTTGATTTTGTTGCCAGTGACTCATTAGGGAATTCTGGTGGTATTCTTTGTATTTGGGAGGCTTCTATCTTCAAGAAAGATGGCGCTACTATTTCTGATAATTTTATAGCTATTTACGGCACATGGTTACCTCGTAATGTCAAGATTCTTTTGGTGGCGGTTTACGCTCCTCAACAGCCTGGGAGCAAAAGGGCTCTTTGGGATTTTTTATCTAATCTTGTACGGAGATGGAACGGCGAAGCTATTATAATGGGTGACTTTAATGACGTTCGGACTATGGATGAAAGACTTGGTTCGTCTTTCAATGTTTCTAGTGCACGGTGTTTTGATCGGTTTATTGTGTCTTCTGGTCTTGTGGATGTCAAGTTGGAAGGGTACTCGTTTACTTGGTCGCATCCCTCAGCCTCCAAAATGAGTAAATTAGATCGCTTTCTTGTTACGGAAGGTATTATCTCGCTTTATCCGTCTATTTCAGCTTTGTGTCTTGACCGTCACTTGTCCGATCATCGTCCTATTCTTTTGAGGGAAGTTTTGTCTGATTTTGGTCCGACTCCGTTTCGGTTCTATCAATCTTGGTTAAGGATGGAGGGTTTTGATTCGATGGTGGAGCATGCGTGGTTGTCTTTTTCGCATTCTGATTCCAATGCTATGGTTAGGTTCAAGAAGAAATTGCAAGACCTTAAGTCTATTATTCGTTTATGGGTTAAAGATAAAAAGTTTCATCTTCATAACGCAAAGAATTCCCTACAGAATGATTTGATCTCTATTGATAAAGACTTGGAAAGGGGAAACGTTTCTGATGACATCCTTCTCAATCGGATGGATCTAAACCGACGGCTGCAAGATATTAAACTTTTGGAGGTTAAGGATCTGGTTCAAAAATCTAAAATCAAATGGGCTATCGAAGGAGATGAGAATTCTAAATTCTTTCATGGTATTATTAATAAGAAAAGGTCTCAGTTGTCGATTCGTGGTGTTTTCGTTGAGGGCACTTGGTGTACTGATCCGAGTATTGTGAAGGAGGCATTTAAGAATCACTTTGAAGTTCGATTTCAGCAACCGTGTCATGATCGTCTCAAACTTAATGCTCCTTTTCATAATCGGTTATCTTCGGATCAGGTGGATGAGCTGGATAGGGCAGTATCGAGGGACGAAATTCGTAGGGCTGTTTGGAACTGTGGCGAGAATAAGTCTCCTGGCCCCGATGGTTATACGTTTGAATTTTTTAGAAAGTATTGGAGTCTTGTCGGAGCGGATTTTTGCGATGCGGTCGACTATTTTTTTAAGTCTGGTACGTTTCCAAGGGGGTGTAACTCGTCTTTCATCGCCTTAATTCCTAAAGTTAATGATGCTAAGTTCGTTAATGATTTTCGGCCTATCAGTTTGATTGGATGCGTTTATAAGGTGATCACGAAAGTCTTAGCTAATCGTTTGGCTACTGTTATATCCGATTTAGTTTCCGAGACTCAATCGGCCTTTGTTGCTAATAGACAAATATTGGACGGTCCTTTTATCTTAAATGAGATGTTAAACTGGTGTAAGAGAAAAAAGAAGCAAGCTATGTTTTTTAAGGTTGATTTTGCTAAGGCGTATGATTCGGTTCGGTGGGATTATCTCTTGGATATTCTTCATGCGTTTGGGTTTGGGCCGAATTGGTGTAGGTGGATCCGTGGTACTTTTACTTCCTCCATGGCTTCCATATTGGTTAATGGTAGCCCAACGTCCGAGTTCCCTTTTTGTTGTGGGTTGAAACAAGGTGATCCGTTGGCCCCTTATCTTTTCATTCTTATTATGGAGTCGTTACATATCTCTTTCTCCCGTGTTGTTGATGATGGGCTGTTTAAAGGTTTTCAATTGCATGGCTCGGTTAATATTTCTCATCTTTTTTATGCTGACGATGCCATGTTCATTGGAGAGTGGTCCGAACAGAACTTACATAATATTGTTAAAGTTCTTAATTGCTTCCATCTTGCGTCGGGTCTTAAGATCAACATTGCTAAGAGCCAAGTCTTGGGTGTCGGGGTTTCTCAGAATGTTGTTGTGCAGGCGGCGAATAGGATCGGGTGTGCTGTTTTGAACACTCCTTTTCGTTATCTTGGTGTGACGGTTGGGGAGTGTATGTCTCGGAAGTCGGCTTGGGTTGGCTTGGTGAACAAACTCCAAGCCCGGTTATCTAAATGGAAGGTTAAAACCCTTTCCATAGGCGGCAGATTGACCCTTCTTAAATCCGTTCTTGGGGCCTCTCCAATTTATTATATGTCAATCTTTAAGGTTCCAAAAGGCGTGTTGAAGACTATGGAATCTATCCGTAGTAAGTTCTTCAACGGTGTTGATTCTTCGGATAGAAAGATTTCGTGGGTAGCTTGGGACAATGTCTTAGCGTCCAAACTGAACGGTGGTCTTGGTGTCTCAAGTTTCTTCGCGTTGAATCGTGCTCTTTTGTTGAAGTGGGTGTGGCGCTTCATTTCTGGCGATGGCTCTTTATGGTGTAAAGTTATTCAAGCGATTTATGGCTCAAAGTTTGATCTTCATGTGACCGATCAACCCTCGATTTGGTGCTCTATTTTACGTGAAGTAAAATCTTTGAAAGATTCTGGTTTTGATTTTTCTTCGCATTGTAAGAAGCGGATTGGGGACGGGTCTTGTACTAGTTTTTGGTATGATATATGGTTAGCTGATGCCCCTCTTTGTGTTCAGTTTCCCCGTTTGTTTGCTCTCGAATTGGATAAGGAGATTGTGGTGGCTAATAAAATGGGAGCTTCTTCGGTCTCAGCTTCTTTTCGCCGGGACGTGCGTGATGGAGCTGAGCGGCAGCAGTGGGATGACCTTTCTTCAATTATGAACTCGGTTGTCCTCTCGTCTTCCAAAGATAGGTGGACTTGTGATTTGTCGGGAGATGGAGAGTTCAAGGTTAAAGTCATCAGAAACTTTATTGATGACTTGTTTCTCCCTTCGTCGGATGTTGCAACGAGATGGGTAAAATTCATTCCCATTAAAGTTAATGTTTTTTCTTGGCGTGCTCGTCGTGATAGGTTACCTACTAGAGTCAATCTTAGCCGTAGAGGTGTTTTGTTGGATTCCCATCTGTGTCCTCTTTGTAATGCTGCTATGGAGGATGTTCAGCATGTTTTCTTTCGATGTGACGTGGCTCGGGTTGTTCTTCGTAAAATTTGTCGTTGGTGGGATTTGGATTGGCAGGAGATTTGTTCTTTCTCGGATTGGGATGCTTGGTTCTTATCCTTTCGACTTTCTTCCCGTCTCAAGTCTATTTTAGAAGGTGTTTTTTATGTTGCTTGGTGGCGGATTTGGAGGCTTCGAAATCAGTTGGTCTTTGACGCTTCGCCTCCTAATCGTTCGACGATTTTTGATGACATTGTTTCTTGGTCCTTTTTATGGTGTTCTAGTAGATGTAATAGGGTTTTTTCTTGGGAGTATTGGTTAAAAAACCCCTATCTTATTTCTTTGTAATATCTTTCTAGCTCCTTGCTAGTTTTTTTAATAAAGTTGTCGTTCAAAAAAAATAAAATGATATTGTCAATTCATATTTTGTTCAAATTGAAGGGTACGGTTTTGGACTCATACATCTTAATTTTAACGCGACTCATTTAGTTAATCGTTTTAAGTTCAATTCAAACTTTAAATTAATTATATTATAAAATTTGTTTTTATTTATTTAATGAAGTTTACTTCTTGAGGGAATGCAATTGTTTTTATATTTAAATTGTAAAACTATAGTTTAACACATCTAGACATTTTTACTAAAATAAACAGTTTTATTTCATTCAGATTCAGATTTCTCAACCACCTATTCAGATTAAGATGGAAATAACATTCAGACATTTCTACCGAATATCAGATTCAGTGTCGAATCAGATTTACATTCAAATCATCTTTAATAAACAACAAACAACATATTCAGTTTATTTCTTGTATGAAACAACCCAGAGGGTCTAGGATAGGTTTATAGTAAAAGTTGCAAATTCGTCCTCCTGCTCGTTGCTCCTCAGTCACCTACGCACACCATACACGCTGCCACTCCCCCCTTACTCTCCCCCCTCCCCTCCTCATCCTCTCACCGTCCTCCACCTCTCCCTTTCTCGCAGCGTCCACGTCCAATCCACACATTTTCCGTCTCACACCTTTACAGACTCATGCCACTTACAGCGAAACATACGATTCTCGTCTCCAAAAATATATGAGGCTCCACAAAACCATATATACTTCACCATATTATTTGTGAAGGAACCATGTTGATATTAGGAACATGCTGACTATCCCGAATTGCATGCTGAAATCCAGGTTCTTTTTTATATCAGATTATGTGCCTTGTTATAATCCTGCGCGTGTTTGGTACTAATTGAGATGGTGGATAAAAAATAATGAGGTTGATTGCTTCTGGTAATAGGTGTCATGTGGTGGTTGGGCAACATTGCAGGTTGGACTGCTTTCGGAGTTGCCCAGTGATTTCCACCAATACCAACCATACTTGGCAACATACAATTAATGTAGCCTTTCGCGCGTTTTTGGCATATTAAAACATTACTTTATTGATCCTCTAACCTTAATCATCGTTATCTTTCTCTACATAGTCATTGGTTATCTTGTAAAGAACGATAGCGAAAGAAGTGTGGAAAGACATTTAAAAACCACTCTGCGGATCTAGATTTAACTTAGGTCGCCAAACTTATCTAACTTTCTAAACTTCACAGTCATATCCTTAACAGTGTCTCCCATGATTAAAACCAAGAAATACTTTAATCTTTGTAGGAATTTTATGTGGTGTGTGAATGGTTTATAATCTGGATATCAATCTGAATCGTGTAATCACTTTCAGATTAAAGTATTTCGACCCTATATGCCTCGGGTTTACGAAATCCTTAATCGGATAAGACATATTGGCAATCGAATTCTAAGGCACGAGAAATCGATTAGAAAACTGTAGAATATTATATGTTGTTCTATATCCAAATGAGACTATAATCTGGTTATAAATAAACACCGAAACGTAGTTATTTTCGGTTATTTAGTAACCACCGAAAAGTAGTTATTTTCGGTTATAAATAACCACCGAAAAGTAGTTATTTTAGGTTATTTCCCAACCATCACAATGGTTATTAAAAGATACATGTCGGTTATTTTTGGTTTTGGCATATCTAAAGAATATTATTGTTTGTATACTGCCCTTTGACCCTGCGTCTTTATTGTGGCGATATCAAGCTAACTATGACGAGTGTGCACTCCGCACCTCCTAACTCGTCTTAAGCTAAACTTGCATAAGGCTATTGGTTTTAAGTAAAACACAATTACCTAAAATGATAGTTGATAGCACTAAAATTACCAACATTCCTCCCCTATTTTAGTGTAATCCTTGATTTTCTAAAATACACAAAATGAACCAAACTTATGCATAAATGAACCCTTCAAAAAATTAGTGTGTCGCTTAGGGTTGAACCCTTCAGTTCGTATGAATACCCGAAGATAATATACACATAAGTTACACTAATACTCTAAAGTTTATAAACTTCACACTATTATATAGCCATATGTCCATATCCGTTAATGAGCATATAAAAGCTAAGTCCAAAGCTTCTTGAAGCGGCAAAACTTCATGTTCACATAGGTAGTTCTTTTATTCTTGCAACTGCACATGCAATTTTTCAAAAGAACTATTAAGAAGTTGAACTTCAACCTAACATAATCTGCAGGACCGAGCATATACCTTAGGATGATTGAATTGAATGTGCTCCAATCACTAAAAATGAGCTTTCCACATTGAATTCAGATCCCAGTGTTAGCTAGGAGGGAATTGGGTGTCTCATCGTTAAAGATTTCGATAGACTTTAACCCCATCCCTATAGCCGACTTGTGCACTAAGTCTTAGGCTAATCCTTTTCTCAAGTGATTCGCTAAGTTTTGTTGAGATCGAACAAAATCCACGGGAATCACTCCATTTGTAATGAGCTCACGAACCATATTGTGTCTAACACCTAAGTGTCTAGACTTTCCATTGTATATTTGACAATATGCCTTAGCCAAAGTGGCTGCACTATCAAAATAAATAAAAATAGGAGAAATTGATTTTGGCCACAACGGAATCTCATATATCAGATTCCTCAACCATTCTGCCTCTTTACCAGCTGCAACTAAAGCTACAAACTCTGCTTCTATTATTGAGTCAGTAATACAAGTTTGCTTCTTTGAAGCCCATGAAATGGCACCTCCACCAAGAAAAAAATACCCAACCAGTTGTAGAAGTATGATCTTCTAAACTAGTTATCTAACTTGCATCAGAATATCCTTCTAAAACTAAAGGAAACCCAACATAAGATAAACCATAATCCATGGTTTTCTTTAAGTACTTGAATACCCTCATTATAGCATGTCAGTGATGAGTACTATGATTACTAATGTACCTACTCAATTTACCTACAGCATAAGCAATATATGATCTTGTGCTTGTCATAGCATACATCAAGCAACCAATTGCTCTAGAATACTCAAATTGATCTACAGCCCTGCATGTATTAGGCATAAGTTTAATAGTCGCATCCAAATGAGTACTAACTGGACAACAATCATCACATTTGTACTTCTTGATTATTTTCTCAATATAATGTGATTGAGTAATTGTTATACCCTTATCCCCACATTTAATCCTTATACCAAGGATCACGTCAGCCTCCCCCATGTCCTTCATGGAGAAATTTGATGACAAAAAACTCTTTTGTTTTATCCACTTGATCTTGATCAGTCCTAAAGATTAACATGTCATCAACATATAAGCAAATAATTACTGCATTACTGGATTTATCAATTTTGCAATATACACACTTGTCAGACTGGTTTAGTACAAACCCACTAGACAAGATAACCTCATCAAATTTTTGATGCTACTGACTTGGAGCCTGCTTGAGTCTATATGATGATTTAATTAATTTACACACCTTATGCTCATTTCCAGGCATAATAAATCCATTTTGTTGCTTCATATATACATCCTCTTCCAAATTACCATTCAAGAATGCTGTTTTGACATCCATTTGATGGATCACTAGATTATAAGTTGCTGCTAAAGCAATCAATAATCTAATTGTAGATATTCAAGAAACAAGAGCACAGGTATCAAGATAATCGATTCCTTCCTTTTGTCTAAAGCCTTAGATAACCAATCTAGCTTTAAATTTGTCCATGGTTCCATCAACTTTCATCTTCCTTTTGAAGATCCATTTGCAACCTAAAGGTTTGCAACCTAGTGGTAAATTAGATAAAATCCATGTATTATTTTCCATAATTGAATCCATATCATCATTGATTGCTTCTTTCTAGAATGTAACATCACGAGATTGCATAGCTTCATCAAACGTTCTTGGATCTTCTTCTACGCTGTAACAGTAAGAATATTGAGGTCCAATCTCATCTGTTGATCCCTTAATTAAATATAGCTGAAGATCCAAAAGATTTAGCTACCCCTGCTCTATTACTCCTACGAACTATAGGAGTTTCAACTAGAGTTTCACCAAATTGATCTTCATTTGAACATGGCATCCGACTTTTAGGTCTAGGTATTGAAGTGAATCATTTTACATTAAACATTGCATCTCTTGACTCTATAACCGAATTAACGGGTATATACTCATTAGGTTCTATTACATAGAATCTGTATGCCTTGGAATGCTCAGCATATCCAATAAAAATGCAATCAATACCTTTTCCACCCAAAATTTTCCTTTTGGGTTCTAGGAGTCTTACAACAGCCCTACAGCCCCAAACTCGTAAATATGACAAGTTAGGTCGTTTTTTGTACCAAAGTTCATAAGGGGTGACTTTATTCTTTTTATTAGGAACTCTATTTAATAAATAACAAGCCGTTAACATGGCTTCACCCCAAAATCCTTCACTCAAACCCGAGTAAGATAACATGAAATTAACTATTTCTTTAAGAGCTCTGTTTTTTCCTTTCGGACACACCATTTTATTATGGTGTATAAGGAGCCGTAGTCTCATGTATGATTCCTACGGATTGGAAATAAACATGGTCATAATATTCACCACCTCTATCCGTGTGTAAAGTTTTAATTAAATCATTTTGTTGCAACTCAACCTCAGTTTTATAGATTTTAAATTTATCTAAGGCTTTATCTTTAGTATGGCATAGATAAACATAACAAAATCTAGATGCGTCATCTATAAAGGTGACTACATACTTCTTATTCCCTAAGGAAGGAGTGGCACAAAAATCACATAGATCACTATGTATCAAATCTAAAACATTAGAATCTCGTTTTATTCAGACGAATAGAAGAGCAAAAAAGGTCAGAAAAGAGCCTCAAGATCATAGGAAAACTCTTGTAATCTTCGCACAACCAAATACGCGTTCGATTAAGGTTTCTTTATTTTAATCATACATATATCAAACGGTGTGTATTTTTACAATGACTATCGGCTGATACCTTTAGGTATCAGCCATGTTTATGAAGGTTTAATGTTTGGTTTGTTTATCTTGATTGTCTTAATTTATCGTTGATTGTTTGATTATGTTTATCAATTTATACTTGTTTACGTGCTTAAGTATGCGACCTATCATTCAACCGAGTCTAGTCCTACATATTTAATGCGCTGCAACTTCGGTGTTGTGTGGGCGTAGGCTATGAGTCTGGGATAGCTCTCCATATCTGCAAGTAAGTGGGAAAAGTCCCAATGGGCTAGGGTTTAATAAATTCCCATTATTATTCACCTAAGATAGATTATAATCAACAAATGCTTGCTTTATGCTGATGCGTCTAATTGTAACAGGATTAGCGTGTCTAGGTCTTAGGATGATGTCCCGCCTAAGTCTAGGAATGATATGCCCTTCGAGATAAGTCAATCATTGTACTAAATAAACAAACTAGCATTTTATCAGATTATTCATGGTTGATACGTTTTTCTTACATTAGTGTTTGACTGCTTCTCTATCGTTTGTTTATCTTGTTGTGTGTGTTTATTGCTTTACTTGTCATCAAAACCCTAGGTTAGATAACCCAAGCTGTGCCAGTCTCTCAGACTGAAACCCCCCTTTTGCATTAGTTTTAGGTTTAACTTAGATAACTAAAATACTGATAGAATTAAGAATTAACGCTCTCGCTCTTAGTGATCGACACCCTACTTACCACGAAACTCCATCTGACCGGGTACACTGCCCGTTAAAATGTTGTTTTTAGGTATAGTCGGCATAAAATAAATAGTAAAACTTGATACACAAATAACACCTATACAACGACACATCAGTAGGACCCAAGTCATAAAACATGGACTAACCACGGTGAACCAAATCTTCCTCCGCCAGTAATACATAACACAACACAAACTCAGATGAGTGACATGACAGCATGCCTTAATGATCTTAGCTACATTCCTCCGAATAATGAACAAAATGAGCCAACTCAAAGAGATATTGGTGAGACAAGTAACGAACTGACTCAAGCTATACATAATGAGTTTGAAGAGTTATATGCGAGTGTCAATGAGGTTCTGTACCTGGGTTGTGACTATGTGACTCGATTAGACTTTATGGCAAAGTTTACCCATTATAAGGTTAAAGGTAAATTGACTGATTCTATATTCAATGAAATGCTAGAGTTTTTCCAATTTGTATTTCCCCCCAGTAAAGGATACAAGCATCCACCATCATTGTAACACCCCTAAAAATCACAACGCAGCGGAATACCACTTGGGGTGCTACTTCATAATACACAGCGCTAGATACAAGAGAACGACCTCTAAGTGTCGTTTGAAAAGTAATCTCGTGATTTCCTTAAAAATGATATAACATTTGTCCCATAATTGCATCACAATGAAAAGCTTGAATGTATAGACTCCAATGCACATCAAGAAAGCCAAGCATCTAATTCACCTGAGAAAAACATGCTTAAAACGCTCAACATAAAGTTGGTGAGTTCATAGGTTAGTTTAAGTATGAACGTAAGTTCCAATAAATATATTTTGCCCACTGTATCATCACAGTACCATGTAAA
>BQNB010035168.1:0-50129 GCA_026074375.1 Tanacetum coccineum | reverse complement strand
ATGGATCGATCTATGGATTTCGACAAATATCTAGAAGGGCAATCTATGCAAAGACCACCACTTTTTGAAAGCGATAGTTTTATCTATTGGAAAAATAGATTCGAAACATATGTAAAATCAAAAGATCTTGATCTTTGGCATGTTATTACCAATGGTGATTTTCAACCCATTCAAAATAATCCAGAAACCAAACTAGATGAGGTTATCCCTTTTGAAAAACAAAGTGATGATCTTAAAAAAGGCTTGCGAAAAATAAAGAAGCCAAAATGGTTATTTACAATGCTTTGCCAAGAAAGGAATATGAAAGAATTTTCATGTATAATACGGCAAAAGAAATTTGGAAAACTTTGTTAATTACCCATTAAGGTAATAACCAAGTTAAAGATAACAAGATTTGACCTTTTGGTACAACAATATGAACAATTCGTCATTTCCGAAGACGAATCTATAGATGGTGCTTTTGCTAGATTTGATACTATTATTACTAGTCTAAAATCTCTTGATGAAGGTTATTCTAGCAAGAACTATGTTAGGAAGTTTCTTAGGGCTCTACATCCTAAATGGAGAGCAAAGATCACGGCGATTGAAGAGTCGAAAGACTTAACATTACTATCACTTGATGAACTTATCGGGAACCTCAAAGTTCACGAGATGATCATCAAGAAAGATTCTGAAATAGTCAAAGCTAAAGGAGAAAGAAAATCTCTTGCTTTAAAGGCTAAGAAGGAATCTAGTGATGAGGAGTGTTCAACTTCCGGAAGTGAAGACGAAGAATACGCCATGGCGGTTAGAGACTTCAAGAAGTTCTTCAAGAGAAGAGGTAGGTTCGTAAGACAACCTAGGAACGACAAAAAGACTTTTCGAAAAAGCCGAGATGACAAGAACGGCAAAAGTGATAGAAAGTGCTTTAGATGCGGAGATCCGAATCATCTTATTGGAGAATGTCCAAAACCACCGAAAGACAAGAACCAAAGAGCATTCATCGAAGGTTCTTAGAGTGATAGCGGTGAGGAAGATGATGTAAAGGCGAATGAGAAACATGTCTCGTGGCTCAAGCATCTAGTGAGGTATGTTTCGAATCTTCTTACCCTTAGTGATGAAAATTCATCAATAGATGGTTTTATTTTAGATAGCGAATATGACAGATTATGCAAGATAAGTCTAAAAATAATTACTAAGAACAAACGGTTAAAAGCCGTTAGAAAAAGTTTTGAAAATGAAATTAGTGAGTTAAAAGAAAAGTTATCTAAACTCGAGAAAAACAAGGGAGTTGATCTCGAGTGACAAAGTGTCAAATACTTAAAATCGACAACGAAAAACTTAAGGTTGAAGCTTTTAAGCTAACTCAATTTGAAAAGAGTACACATTCTTTAAATGGAATGTTGAGTAATCAAAAACCCTCCAGAGATAAATTGGGTCTAGGGTTTAACTCATTTGAAGCATCATCTAGCGGGACTAAGTAAATAAAATTTGTAAAATCACAGAATAATACGCCCTCTGATAGTGGTACCCAAAACACTTTGGGCAGCCCCCATAAAGCACAGACGGCCCCCAAAGTAATTAAGGGACCGCATGTATGTTCACCAGATGTCGAAAAATATGTGTCTTTTAAAAAATCTATTTTGGGTCATAGACCAAAACATATAATGGTAAACAATGTTGAAATTCCCGTTGCTAGTGATAATGAAGTTAAACAATTTTATAAACCATCTTTAGGACCCGGAGTTGGATTTTCTAAACCAAACTTTAGGTCAAAAACTCCACCTCCTAGAAGAGTAAACAATTATTATTCTCATTTTAGGACACCACAACCAAAAAGAAATGTTGGTCGACAAAACCAACCTCATGGTTTTCCCATAACTTGGAATAACTTCCAACCTCAAAGTTACATGCCATGAGAAATGTGTCCTCCATTTCCACATCCCAATCAAATGCATCAAATGCAAGGGATGTTTAGCACTAACAACTTTGGACCCATGAGATATTGGGGACCAAATGTTTGAGTTATTGTCTTATATAAATAGATATGCCTTGGAGTCGAATTGGAACCCGATGAGTGGATAAAAGATAGTGGATGCTCTAAACACATGACGGGTAACCGAAAGCTCTTCTCAACATACAAGGCATACAATGGAGGTAATGTCATCTTTGGTAGTAATCTTCGCGGTAACATCATTGGCAAAGGTACAATTTCTAATGACTCTCTCAATATAGATAATGTAGAACATGTAGATAACTTAAGATTTAACTTGCTAAGTGTAGGTCAAATATGTGATAATAAATGTAAAGTAACTTTCTCTGAACACGATAGTGAAATCACTAAGGATGGTAAAGTTATAGGTAGAGGTATTAGGAAGAAAGGCTTATATGTGATTAAATTAGGAAATAATCTAAAAGACAAAATTTGTCTTGCAACGATTGATGAAAACTCCACTTTATGGCATAGGAGATTAGGTCACGCCAATATGCGTCTCATTCAATCATTGGCCTCTAAGGAACTAGTCAGAAATTTACCTAAGCTTAAGTTTGATCAACACTTTTGTGATGCTTGTAAAATTGGAAAATAAGCTCACGCTAGTCACAAAACTAATAATATAGTCTCAACAACTAGATGCTTAGAACTCCTCCATATGGATCTCTTCGGTCCATCTGTCGTACGGAGTTACGGAGGAAACCTTTACACCTTAGTAATAATAGATGACTATTCTAGGTACAGTTGGACAAGATTCCTTAAAACTAAGAATGAAGCCTTTAATCAATTCGAAATATTTAGTAGGAAAATACAAAACCAATTAGGATGTTTTATAGTGTCAATTAGGACGGACCACGGTAGGGAATTTGATAATGAAGTACAACTTGGAGAATTTTGTAATGCCAACGGTATTACGCATAACTTCTCAGCTCCACGCACTCCACACAAATGGTGTGGTTGAAAGGAAAAAATAGGACACTACAAGAAATGAGTAGAACCATGTTGAACGAACAATCGTTGCCACAAAAGTTTTGGTGTAACGCCATAGATACTTCAACATGCATCCTCAACAGAATCCTAATTAGAGCCATATTAGGTAAAACACCTTATGAACTCTTGAGAGGAAGGAAACATACTCTTGATTATTTTAGAGTGTTTGGAAGCAAGTGCTTCATTTTAAACACCAAAGACTATCTTACTAAGTTTGACTCAAAGTCATACGAATGTGTCTTTTTAGGTTACTCCCAAAATAGTAAGGTCTACATCTTCCTTAACAAACACACCATGAAAATCAAAGAATCACTCAACGTGACATTCGATGAAACTCCTCCACCCTCTAAGACATCATCATTGGTGGATGATGAATTAGATGAAGAAGAAGAAATAAAGATTACCCAAAAAATACCTAAAAATAACATTGAGGATGGAACTTTAGAAATTAACGATGTAGTCAATATTAAGGAATCTATGAGCCATCCATTAGAAAATATCATAGGAAACCTTAACCAAAGAACCCTTAGGTCTCAAGTCCAAAACCAAAGTAACTTTTTTTTGTTTTATATCAATTATGGAACCTAAGAATATGAATGAAGCCTTAAAGGATGAAAGTTGATTGCTATGCAAGAAGAATTAAATCAATTCATTGCAAATGATGTTTGGGAGTTAGTACCAAAACCTACGAATATGACAATCATAGAAACTAAGTGAGTGTATAAGAATAAGTTAGACGCAAATGGTGTTGTTTCTTGAAATAAGGCTAGATTAGTCGCTCAAGGTTTTAATCAACAAGAGGGCATCGATTATGATGAAACTTATGCCTCAGTTGCTAGGTTAGAGTCTATTAGGATCTTATTAGCTTATGCTTGTGCTTTAGACTTTAAGTTATTCCAAATGGATGTAAAAAGTGCATTCCTGAACGGTTTTATCAATGAGGAGGTATATGTGGCACAACCTCCTAGACTTCGAAAAACCGGATCATGTTTATAAACTCAAGAAAACTTTATATGGTCTTAAACAAGCACCCAGAGTTTGGTATGATAGATTAAAATCTTTTCTTATTAAACATGAGTAGAAAATAGGAATGGTAGATAACGCACTTTTTACTAAAAAGAAAAGTTCAAATCTCATCATCGTTCAAATATATGTCGACGACATCATATTCGATTCGACTTGTCAAGACATGTATGATGACTTTGCCAAAATCATGCATGACGAGTTCGAGATGAGCATGATGGGTGAACTTAACTTCTTTCTTGGACTACAAATAAAACAAATGGAAGACGGCATCTTCTTTAATCAATCTAAATATATTAAAAAAATGCTTAAGAAATTTGGCTTAGAAGATTCTAAACCAATGAAAACCCCTGTGTCCTCAGATGCTAAACTCACGAAAGACGAAGAGTGTGAGTCGGTAGATAGTACCAAATATCGAGGCATGATAGGTAGTTTACTCTACCTAACGGCAAGTAGGCCCGATATCATGTTTAGTGTCTGCCTTTGTGCACGCTTCCAAGAGGATCCTAAAATCTCTTATCTTGAAGCGGTTAAGCGTATCTTCCTTTGATAGATTAATTTCGAAATCATTCGGTCCAGAACAAAAATTTAAGCAAAGTACAAAGAAAATAGACGAAAGTTCACAAAAGAAATTAAGCGAGAATTCCTAAAGGAAAAAGTCTAAGCATTGATATCATACCCTCCATGTTTTAATGTTTTGATGGTTTCTCCTCCTACTAAGGCATGCATCATTCCACGTGCTTCAGTACCTTTAACTTGGTTTCCTTAGTTTTGGTTCTTTAACTCCGGGCAATCACTCCTGTAGTGCCCATGATTCCCACAACCAAAGCATGTCACATTTTGTAGCGAATTGCCTCCTGCTACAGGATCCTAGTTTCACCACTTGCCCGCTTCCTGGTGACCAGCTGTGACTTTTACCACACCTAGAGGACACGACCCTGCTGATGAGTGCCTTTCACCTATTGCACCATGGTAAGTTTCCCAGCGTAGCCTCTACCCATAGCTGGGGCTGCCACATAAACCTTAGCAGCTTCTTGTCTTTGGTTTTGCTGCTGGTGATATGTGTCCTTGTTGTCTTTTTTCCACTTCCTTTTATTGCCAATCACCGATCCTTAATGCCTAAGCCTTGGAAAAAAAAAAAAAAAAAAACCCCCTTTTTCAAAATCCAGTTCTCGAGCCATGTTTATTCATCATTCAAAGTCTCAGGCTTTAGAAGAAGTAACATTTCATTTGATTCCCTCGGGAAATCCTCGAATGTACTTTTCAATCTTTTTCTTTCAGTTGACACCAACTCAGGACACATCAAAACCAGTTCGTGGAAGCGATTGTTGTATGCCTCGATGTCATCTCCTTTCAAAGTCAAAGTCAAAAGCTCTTGCTTCATCCTTTGAATTTTAGTTGCTGGGCAGTATTCATTAGTCATCATAGCTTTTACGTTGCTCCAGGGATCTGATTAGCATTAGCAAGTCCCAAAGTTTGAACATTTCCGTTCCACCATGTTAAAGCACGACCTCGCACAGCACATAGCAAAACTATCACTTGTCATCTTCACACATTTGCAATCTCAAACACCTGCCTCCATTCTTTTCGGAACCAACGTTCAGTCCCCGACACACCTTCAGTCCCAGTTGAAAGAGTGAGGTTTGCCGATCGTAAATGTCTTATAACGAACCTCCATGCAGTCTCTGGTGCAACATCCCCATCAAGTATTTTGCTATCCAGATCCACCCAGCATTGTTTGAGTCAGGATTCTTGTCTTTTCTATTCTTCAATAGCTTTGGCACACGCTTGTCCACTATCCTCTTAACATATTTCTCATAAATCTTCCTAGGCAGCATGAATTCTTGCCACGCAAGTACCAATTCGTTAAGAATTTTTGTTAAAGGTATGCAGAGTCATGGACATATATAATAATGGAGATAGAGCAAATGAAATAGAAGGATGATGTAAATAATTATGAATTAATCAGGATATATAATTGACCGATAGAAATTGGTAATGATATATCAAAAGATAGACGTAAGAGATCGAATTTAAACCAAGTATTATGTATATATATAAGGTTACATATAATGCAATAATGACAATCACAAAAGTAAGTAAGGATCAGGGAGTTGCGCGCGCGGATATCGGATAAGCGATGAAGGATTCTGTATTTAAAAATGAAGGAAAAGAAAATCTTTAAACTTTGTGGTTATAGACTAGGTTTTGAAAATGACCCAGTTCCCTATAATCTTGGCTCTGGTACCATCTTACACCCCAAAAATTAGGTCGCAGCGGAAAGGTAACAATGGGGTGCTACGTCAAAGTACAAAAATCAAGATATAGAAAACGATCTTAAATGGACGTTAAAAATAAGATTCATTCAATGTCATTACAAAAGATCAGAGTTTTCACGTTAGGTCCCATAGTTTTGATAAAAAGACATTAAGATTTTATAGGACAAAAGTTTCATTGAATTTAAGAAATCATAAGCCCTCAAATAAAATCCGACATGGCTCCCAACCAAGCATATGCCTCAGCACCTGAGATTAAAACATCTAAAACCAACAAAATTGTTGAGTGATTCATCGGTTATCAGGAAATAGCGTGGACCACAAGATTCGAAGTATTAGTAGACTTTAATGAAACATATTCAATAGTCTAAAACATGTATATAGCCCCTATAAGCTCATGACACAAAACCGAACCTTTAACGTAATAAACTGTTAATCAAACCAGTACTCGAGGTTTGTTCCCCAAACACCGGATACAGATGTTACAAAACTCCTAGACGAATTTTCTCAATACAGCTGCGTGCCAAACATCCTACGAATTTTCGTCACACCCCGTAAATTCCCGTTAGTTTTCACCCGACTCATCGAAGATCCGGATCATCTACTTTAAAAGTTAGTCGTTACGTTTAAAAATTGGCAATTTACCGAACTTAATGCGTATAATCAGAAACTCACCAGACGCTGTTCCGGCAACGTTTATAATAAATTATTTTTAAAGCATTTCTAAGGGTTATATAAACTTTCCTGAGTGTTTCGTGATTTTTAATCACTTCCGATATTAATTTTTAGGTTTTATCCTTTAAATTGCGTTTTTCGCGTTTTGACCAAACGGAACCCCGGAAACTCGAAATCTTTTCGTGTAAACTCAAGTTATCGAAATTCTAGCGTCATACTATCTAAAAATTATCGTTCACCTTATCTTCCTAGCCATATATGGCGCCACAACAACATCACAGTATACTACACACTCAAATTAAAGATTTGGCATCTTATTTTGAAAGTCCCACCCATGTGTGCATGGAAGATGAGAAAATGACATCTTTGTTGTCTTGTATTTTGCATGCATGCCATCTCTTACACTTCACATGTTGCTTACACAATGCTTACACCATTCTTACACATTTGATTAGTAAACTTTGATCCATGTCTAACTCACTTGAACCTTGACTAGAAAAATGAACCAATTTTTTCCTTGCCTTACTTGTGCCGAACCACCCAACACACACACTCTTGGTGTGTGTTGGTCACTTATGCACACTTGAACCCTAAGAACACTAGCTCTTCCAACTATATATACAACACTTTCTCACACTTAGGGTTTCATCTCATTTGCAAGTCACCAACAAAAACACACAACTCCCTCCCCTTGCTCCCCATCTCACGGCACACTAACACCAACATAAACCACCCATAACTTTTGATTTTCTTCAAGATCCAAGTGTCCTAAACACATTCCTAGTTATATCTAAGGTAGATCCAAGTGTTGTTGGGTTATTTTTCAAAGATTTCAAGAATTATAAAATTAGGGTTTTCAAGATTTTTTGGGTTTTTAAAAATCTATAAATTTTGGGTATAAATTTAATGTTTTGCTACATATTCCTCTTGATTTGTAAGTTTTACATGATCTTTACTTGGTTTCATCTATTATTTCTATAGATCTATGTTTGTTCATAAAGATCCATGTGTTTGTGTTAATTTTTACAAAAGAAATAAGTTAATATTTTGTCAGATTTATAAAATGGAAGTAAACATTGTTACCTCTGACACAACCTTTTATGTTTTATGTTTTATATTATGTTCTTGGCGAGATTGAGAGTTGATGAGAGTTGCAACAATAGATATTAGGGTGGATTAAGGTTAGTTTTGTGGTGGATTAGTTGTAAATAAAGGTTGAACTAGATTAGGCACTAATATGCGAGTTGGGTTGATTTTTGGTCATATTTCGGCAAAATAAACTTGCTGTCCCGAATTAGTTTTGTGGTTTTGAAGGACTTAAAAATGTTTTCATTAGACGTAAAAGTAGTTTTTGAAGAGCTTATTTCAAATAGATAATTTTTCATATATCACACTTTAAAATCGGACTTAAAACGATCAAGTTATGGCCAAATGAAACTCGAAACATTTTTCGGCGAAAATGGAAAATGTAATGACCAGATCAGCAGCTAAAACGGGCGATTCGGAGCCCTTCGGGTCCGAATCAGCTTAAGTATAAAACACGAAAGTTGTCCGGAATGAGATTTTACTATAACGTTGGCAACCGCTTAGCCTAAAAGTAAAAAACGAGAGACATTTTTACCACAAATCGGAAAAATAGATTTTTAAGAAACACTCTAAATAATGCGTGCTGATTGGAATAATAAAAGGGGGTTTCGGGCACTTTCGGACGATTTTGGATGTTTTAAATGCGAGCGAAACATATAGAAATGTTAGGTAATTAGTTAGAACAACTAGAAATGTCATGAAAGGTTATTTGAGATGCCGATTTTAATAAAAAGTATGATTAATTAAAAATGGTACGAAACGGACATTTAGGCGATTTAAACCTAAGGATTAGGCGGTTTAGAATTGTTTAAGCGATTTGTAAAATATGGAAATTTAAGAAAATAGGGGACGCTATTAACGTTTTAAAACTAAAAAGTTTCCTAAAAGGGAAAGTTTCTAAAAATAGTAACTTTTTGCAAGTGTCGGAATTTAACTAAGACATGGTGAAATTTCAAAGTCTTTTATTACTAAAACGCAAACACACTTGGATGCTTTAAATGATGAACATGGATGCTTTACTTGTTTCTTTGACGAATGCTAAGTCATAGCCATATTTACTCTAGGTCGCGGCTAGACCTCCTTATATCTTCATCACTTGTTGTGATTATCGCTCATCCTTGCTAAGGTGAGTTCATAGCCCCACACTTTTACTGATTTACAAACGCTTTATACCATGGGGTGAGAAACATTGTTTGCTTTTAAATTGGACACAAGTTCTTTACGCAAATTTTTACCTGTTTATGTGTTGCCTACAAACCTACTACTGCCCAAATTATCATGAACTGTTAGTTTCTCGACCGGAGGACCGGTTGAGGGAGCGCGAGTGAGTAAATAGATCTATTGGGACTAATTATCCCTATCCGCTTTGGTTCCACTTAACGAAGAACAAACGGATATATGTCATGTCGATTGTACATTTTGTGGTGGTCTTTGGTTTTGGGACAACGGTTTTAGGGCGGAATACTATACGATAGGATGTAGCATGCCCTGGTTGTTAAATAGCTGCAGTGTTCATGAGCTTAGTTACAACAGTAAATACTTTTATTGATGTTGTATTCGTTATAGTAGTTCACATACGTTTTTGAAATCTTGTGGTCCACTCTTGTATTAACTTAAACAACTTGAATTCACCAACATTATGTTGACGTTTTAAACATGTTTTCTCAGGGTGCTTATGCTTTGGATGATTCTGATTGATAAGGTGGAGTTATGTGCTATGTGACTTCAGCCAATTCCAAGGACTTATCTATTATTTACTCGTTGTCATTATTAAAACTTTGTTATGCTTCGCTATTTTAACTTAATTATTATGGGATGTAAAACTTAATCTATTTTATTTTTATGAAAGATGTAAAACTTTTTTCAAAAGTCCTATGATTAGTTGGTCGTTCTTTAGTGGCTTTGTGATCGGATTTGTTATGTTCGTCACGCACCTCGGACACGTATTCAGTCAGGCCCGTTTGGGGGTGTGACTATTGGTATTCAGAGCAATCGGTATAGAGAAACCATGTAGTTTATACTAGTTGGTCTATAACTAGTATGTGATCCTATGCGCCTCTAATTGTGCTTACTTGTTGCCTATCCTTGCTGCATTCATATATATAAGATTACTATTATATACGTATGAGGTATTATCATATTTGCCATATTTACTTTGCATTATTTTAGCATTATTTATGCCTTGCATGGTTCATATAAAGGAGATTTTTATATAATCTTTTGCTTTGTGCAGATTATGGCAGCGTCAGAGCCTATAATTAATTTTTCTGATTCTTTGGATGAGAGTGTGGGATCATCCGCCCTCGCGGTGTTTATTCTCTTTTGGTGGATATCCATACTGTTATTCTTTACTTAGTGGCTGCTCTAGAGACTTCTACTTATTGCTCCTGTTATTTCCTCTGCCGCTCCTATGGTTGAGACGACTCTTGTCGCTTCACCCACTGGATTGTGTGGCTTGGTTCCTTATACGGGTTCCGATTCTGATTCACCAGATGAGATGACTTCACCAGAGCACATTTCCCCGCTACCGGCTATTTTACCATTCAATATGCACGATTCTTTCTTGAGGCCTGATTCTTCTGATGGACCACCACTGCAGGACCCTTATGTTGCTACCTTGCTCGTTGGGAGGAGCGGGTAAACAACAAGTCCTCCTCAATCACTTGTGTTCCTATGACCCTGTTACTGCCCCTCCCGGGATTCGTCGACGGTCAGCGACTCTTATCCGACCCGGGGAGGCTATTCCTTTTGGTCGACCTTACCGCACCCATCTTAACGGGACGCGTAAGTTGTTGACTGCAAGGAAGAGAGTTGGACCTTTACCAGCTCGCAGATTAGCATCGAGGCATGCATCACCTCGTTCTCCAGATCATCACTCATCTTCTTCCAGTTCATCTTCGGATTCTTCGCCAGTTTATTCTTTGGTTTTGGATGTGTCAGATCAGGCTCATTCGGGATCTTCGACTAGAGATGTACCACCCAGATTGTGTTACCCTCCGAGAGGAGAGCACCACGACGTAGTGAGGCATTTCGTCGTTGGTGTGCTGCTCCATTATCTACTTTGTATCCACCGACTACATCAGTGTTTATCACTCAGGGAGGTTCACCAGAGAGACACATGACATTTTATTTTCACATTATTGCTGGACCACTGTAAGAGATGGTGATCAACGAGTTGAGTTCGCACCCATTATCTATGCCAGTTACGGGATCCTTAGTTCCTACTTGATCTGCTGACTCTCTCACCACCGCATAAAGCGGTATAGAGATTCATCATTCATGGAGGCTAGCATAGAGGAGGATGCCGAGGTTGGTCTTACAGGGACTGGGTTGTTATGGGAAGTTAGTATAGTGATGGGTGATGAGGTTGGAGATATGTAGGTTTGACCATAGGAGATGCCTGGATAGATGACACAGAAGGGAGTATGAGGCTGACGCAGCGTATGGAGAGCACAGATGAATTTGAGGTAGGTATCGACTTTGACTGACGCGTTAGTAAGGATGGAGATTGTAGGCCAGATGGGATGGATTCTCCTGACTCATCTGGCACTAGGGATGGCATTGTTAGGTTCAGTCGAGGATACGCCGGTTGTCTTGGGTTAATGCTGTTTGCGTGACTTTTACATCAACATGTCTGAGGTTCTTGTTGATTGGATTGTTGGGATTGAGATGTAAGAGATGGTTGCGAGGCTCCTGGCGATCAGGTTGATTGTAGTGGAGACAGAGCTAGGATGGCCGAGATGATATATAGCTTGAGGTTGGAGAACCTCAAGGTTCGTGCTATGTTGGATATTGAGAGGGATCGTGTGAGCAGCCTTCGTCTTCATATGTCACTTTCACAGGAGGAGTTTCGTCAGATTCGTAGGGATCGTGATAATGCTCGAGGGAGACTTAGGAGGTTGGAGTCGTATCTTGGGAGGCGTTTTGGTTTTCGTCCATAGTCTAGTTGTACCCTGATCATGTAGGACATTAGGCCAATGGTTAGGTCTAAGTATTAGCAGTAAATAATTGTAGATCATGAACCTATTTTGGATTTGGTTGTAATCGAATTATGCTTTTATTTATGAAATGAAAAGCTTGTTTTGATTCTCTCGCTTATTTATCTATATTGTTATTTATTCTTCCTGGCAAACGTGTTACAATTGAATTTTTCTTCATAGCATGTATTAAATTATCATTACCCGATGCTTGTATATTCGTCTCAAAAATCTTACTTTGGGTTGTGTCTTGTGATGTAGAACAATGACAAACACTCGTTCCGGGATGACCCACACCGCAATTGAAGAAATGATCAATCAACGTGTGAACGCAGCTCTAGAAGCTCATCGAGTTAACCAAAATCTTGAACTTAGGAATGGGAATGATAATGGAAATAGAAATGGAAATGCAAATGGAAATGGAAACCATGGAGGTAACAACGGTGACAGAAATGAGAACCACAATGTGAATGGAAGAGGCGATAGGTTGGTTGCTCATAAATGTACCTACCAGGACTTCATAAAGTGTCAACCAACAAGTTTTAAAGGAACCGAAGGAGTGGTTGGTCTGATAAGGTGGGAGTAGAAGATGGAAAATGTGTTCCACATCAGCAATGTCCGGAGAAATATCAATGTGAAGTATGCAACTTGTACCTTACTCGACAGTGCACTAACCTGGTGGAACTCTCACAAGAGAACCATCGAAACTGATGTTGCATATGATGAAACTGATGACTGAAGTGTATTGCCCGAGAAATGAGATCCAAAAGATGGAAACCGAGCTGTGGAATCTGTCGGTGAAAAACAATGACATCACTAGTTACACTCAAAGGTTCCAGGAACTCACCATGAATGTGCCACAAAATGATTGGTTCCGAGGAGAGAAGATCGGTTGTTGGAGAAATTTATTGGAGGTCTTCCCGATAATATCCAAGGAAATGTGATTGCTGCAGAACCTACAAGCCTACAAGATGTTGTTCGAATTTCCAACAACTTGATGGATCAAAAGTTGAAGGGTTATGCTGTGAGGAAATGCAGAGAAACAAGAGACGATTGGACAACAACTATGGAAACAACATGGGCCCAACAACCACCCCACAAACGCAGAATACTGCGAGGACTGGAATGTTGCTAGAGTCTTATGGATGGTGGTAAAACAATGATGGGGTGAAGATGATAGAAGGTTACTTGTCGTCATGCAAAAAAGTGTAAGCTTCATCATGTAGGCCCTTGCACCATAAGATGTGGGAAGTGCAACAAGGTTGGACATTTAACCAGAAATTGCAGGGTTACCAATCCCACTACCCCCACCTAGAGAGGCCAAATAGTGAATCAGAGGGTTGTGACTTGTTTTGAACAGTGTGAGCCACATGGACATTACCGGAAAGATGCCCCCCGATCAAGAAACCAAAAACCGTAGAAACAAAGCAAGTGTTCCCTGATGCAAGACGTCAGAGCATTGCACTAGGAGGAGGTGACGCTAAACCCAGGTTCAACAATGTCACCGATAGTTCCTTCTTTACCGTATCATCATGGTATTTTATTGATTCTGGCGCCGATAGGAGTTTCGTATCAAATACTTTTAGTGCATTGCTAGACATCACACCCTATGCCTTAGACGTTAGTTACGCTATCGAACTAGCTGACGGAAGGACTTCAGAAACCAACACTGTGCTTATGGGTTGTACATTAGGATTGTTAGGACATCCATTTAATATCGACCTGATGCCTATAGAGTTGGGTAGTTTCGACGTTATCATCGGCATGGATTGGTTAGCAAAGAATCATGCAGTGATTGTCTGTGACGAGAAGATAGTGCGTATTCCTTATGGAAATGAAATTTGGACTGTTCTCAAGGAGACAAAGGTGCCAAGGAGAAGAAATCAAAGTTGAGCATTATATCATGTGAAAAGGCCCAGAAGTATATAGAGAAAGGTTGTCAACTATTTCTGGCACAAGTTACGGTGAAGGAAAACAAAGACAAGTCGAATGAGAAGCGACTTGAAGATGTGCCGACTGTACGGGACTTTCCAGAAGTTTTCCCAGAAGACTTACCTGGACTACCACCCACACGACAAGTCGAATTCCAAATTGACTTAGTCCCAGGTGCTGCACCTGTAGCTCGAGCCCCGTATAGGTTAGCACCGTCAGAGATGGAAGAATTGTCTACTCAATTTCAAAGAAACTTTTGCAAGAGATTTATAAGGACAAGTTCTCACCCTGGGGAGCTCGGTTTTCTGTTTGTCTAAAAAGAAAGACGGCTCTTTCCGAATGTGTATCGACTACGTAATAAACTTAACAAGCTTTACTGTGAAAAATGTTACCAACTTGCTGAGGAATCGACGAATGGTTTGATCAATTACCAAGGAGTCAAGTGTGTACTCAAAGATCGATTGAGGTTGGGTTACACCAACTCAGAGTCGTGATCGAGGGATATCCCAAAGACGGTGTTTTAGAAATCGCTTAATGGTCATACGAGATCCATAGTGCCCTTCGGGTGGTTGATTATGCGCCGGCATCTTTAGTGTTCATTGGATTGATGAACAGGGTATGCAGACCATACCTAGTTAAGGTTCGTGATCATGTCATCGACTGTCATATTATCTACTTAAGATCCAAAGAAGACATATGGATGTACATCTAGACTATCTTGGAATTATCAAGAAGGATGAATTGGGACGCCAGTTCACGAAGTGTGACTTTCTGCTGTCGAAGGTATAATTTATTGGACACGTGATTTGACTAGCGAAGGCATTCACGGTGATCCTGACGAAGATTGAGTCAATTCATAGGATTGGGGATTCACCCAAAACTCCAACAGAATTCCGCCAAATTTCTAGGTCTTTGCCGGTTTATACCGACGATTTATCGAAGGATTCTCCAGATCGCCAAGCTATGACAAAGTGACTCAGAAAAAGTGTAAAGTCAAATTAGTGGTGGAAAGGAGGAAACTGCTTTCCAAACATTGAAACAAAAGTTGTGTAGTGCACCGATTTTGGCATTGCCCGAGGGAAGTGAAAACTTCGTGGTATACTGTGATGCTTCTCATAAGGGGTTAGGCGCAGTGTTGATGCAGAAAGAGAAAGTCATAGCTTATGCTTCCCGCCAAGACTCAAATCCTACTTGAGCAACCGAACTACATGACACATGTTATGGAATTGGGAAGCTCGTGGTGTTCGATCTCAAAGATGTGAAGACGTTACCTTTACGGCGCGAAGTGCGTTGAGTACATGATCATAAGAGTTTGCAACTTTTCTAGATCAGAAAGAGTTTTGAATATGAGGCAACGTACGTGGTGGTCTAGAACTGTTAAGTGCTATGACTGCGAGTTACTGCTACCACCCCGGATGGCGAATGTGGTGGCTGATGCGTTGAGCCGAAAGAATAGACCTAAGCCACTACGAGTTCGAGCCTTGGTTATGACAATCGGTTTGAACCTCCCTGCACGGGATCATGAATGCTTAAGGTTGGAGGGAGAAAAGAAGAGAATTTCAGAACGAGGAATTTGCATTGCATGATTAAGTTACTGGAGCCACGTTAAGCAGATGAACGTTGTGTTTGAAGAATAAGAGCTGGATATATGTTTGGTGATCTTGAGACGCTTTGATTATACACGAGTACATAAGTCAAAGTATTCGATCAACCTGGATCGGACAAGATGTACCAAGATTTAAAGAAGCTATACTGGTGGCCCAACATGATAGCAGAAATTGCCACGTATGTGAGAAAAGGATATGACTTGCGCACCCAAAGGTTTTAAAGCAGTCAGCTACAAAAAACCGTCAGGTCTATGGTATCAGCCAAAAATCCATAAATGGAAAATGGAAAACTAAATCATGGATTAGTGGACAAAGTTACAAAAACTGGCAGTGGGCAAGATATGATCAGGGGTTATAGTCGATCGACTCACTAAATCTGCTCATTTTTCTGCCTGCTAAGGAGATTGAACATCAATGGAGAAATGACACAGGGAAATATCTTGGAAAGAAGTAGATTTTGTCGAGACATGGAGTGCCTGTTTCGATCATCCTTCTGATCGCCGATTGGGTAGGTTCGTGTCCTTAATTCTGCAATTCTTCAAGAAGCTTTTGGAACTCAATTAGATATTGATGACGTGCAATCACCCCCTCAGAAACAGGTGCTCAAAAGTGACCAGAGGGACTATCCAACACTGGAAGACAATGCTCTCACTCAGGAGCATGTGTGATAGATTTCGGGAAGGGATGGGGCTCATTATACTCTTTTTCTGCTGTGACTTAGTTGTGACAGGTGTGATTCTCTACAAATTTCAAGTTATCTTACAAAGTATTAAGGAGGGCTCCTTTTGAGGGTTGTATGGTCGCAAATTGCGGTTCACCTAGTCTGTTGGG
The DNA here is from genome assembly GCA_026074375.1 of Tanacetum coccineum. Classification (NCBI taxonomy): domain Eukaryota; kingdom Viridiplantae; phylum Streptophyta; class Magnoliopsida; order Asterales; family Asteraceae; genus Tanacetum; species Tanacetum coccineum. The sequence continues at coordinate 33,760 of BQNB010035168.1, read as the reverse complement.
TGAGGTGGGAGAAGACGCTAGCATACTGGACCAGAACTTATTCGTGGAGACAATGAGAAGATGATCCAAATCAAGCAATCGTATGCAAGTTCACGTGATCTCGACAAAGTGCTACGCCTTGATTAGAGACGTTAAGCCATTAGAGTTTCACGGTTGGGGATAGGTTAAGTTTAAAGTATCGCCCTGGCGGAAAGGTGTTAATAAGTTTCGGCAACCGGGGAAGCTTGGATGACCATCGTATATACTGGACCTTTTAAAATTCTAGCCAAGGTTGGGAACGGTAGTTGCATATCGAATAGAATTACTAGAGGAGACTAAGCCGGTGTTTCATGTACTTTCACGTCTCGAACCTTAAGAAGTGCTTATCCGATGAACCGCTCGCGATTCCATTGGACGAAATCCACATTGATGAAAAGCTTAATTTCATTGAAGAACCGGTTGAGATTATGGACGTGAAGTCAAGCGTTGAAGCAACGTCGCATTCAATCGTGAAGGTACCGTTTGGATTCTAGAGAAGAGGTCCGAGTTTACCTGGGAACGCGTAAGACCAAATGTAAAGGATAGTACCTCATCTTTTTGCTAACCCTGTACCCGCATCTCAAGCTACGTCTTAAGCTTTGAGGATAAAGCTCTTCTAAGGGGGAAGGAAATGATGTCACCACCCCGTAAATTTCTCAGGTAAGTTATTCGAACCCACTTGATCCGATCTACTTTGAATTTTATCGTTACAATTTAAATCTGCAATTTAGAGGAACTAAACTGCGTAAAAACTGAAAAAACATCACGGACGGTTCCGGCATCGGTTAAAAATTTATTTAGGCATTATATGTGTTATATTAGCTTTCCTGAGTGTTTCGTGATTTTTAGTCTCTCCAGATATTAATTATTTTAGGGTTTATCCCTTTAAATTTGCGTTTTTCGCGTTTTTAGACCAACGGAAACCCCGGGGAAACTCGAAATCTTTTTGTGTAACTCAAGTTATCGTATTTCTAGTGTCCATAATACTAAAAAAAAAATAAAAATTTCGTTCTTACTCCTTTTACATAGCCAAAATGTGGGCGCCTAAAATACATACAACAACTTACTTGAACTCCAAAATAAAAGGAAATGGCAAACTTATTTTGGTATCCCACCCAGGTGTGCATGAAAGATGAGAGAAAATGACTTATTGGAATGAGTCAATTCTCATGGCACTATCAATAGTATGGATCCTTTGTGTTTACTTTACACATTCTTACACATTTGACTAATTAACTTTGAACAATATCCATCTTGAGTGACCTTAGCTAGAAAAAATTGAACCATCTTGGTCCTTGTGAGCCCTTTTTGGCCGAACCACATAACACACACACTCTTGGTGTGTGTTGGTCACTTGTGTACACATCTAACCCTCCTAACCCTAGTCTTGTGCTATAAATACTAACACTTATCTCAACTTAGGGTTATAACTCATTTCACTAGCCACAAAATTTTCACACATCTCTCTCCCTCTCCTCCCCTAGCTCACGGCACCACCACACCAACATACACCATCCATATCTTTTGATTTCTAGCAAGATCCAAGTGTTTAAAGTTCATTCCTAGTTATATCTAAGGTGTTGTGAAGCATTAATTCTTTGATTCCAAGACTTACAAAATTAGGGTTTGTAAGATTATTTGGGGTTTTTATAGATCTATAGTTTGTGGGTATAGATCTAGTGTTTTTGCTACTTGCTCTTCTTGATTTGTAAGTGTTCTTTAAATCTTTGTTGGTTTCATCTATGTTCTTTATAGATCTATGTTGTTCATAAAAGATCCATGTGTTTGTGTAAATTTTTACAAAAGAAATAAGTTAATATTTGTCATCTCTTATAAAATGGAAGTAAATATTGTTACCACTTTATGTTTATGTTTTATAATATGTTCTTGGTGAGATTGAGAGTTGATGAGAGTTGCAACAATAGAGATTAGGTTGGATTAAGGTTAGTTTTGTGGTGGATTAGTTGTAAATAAAGGTTGAACTAGATTAGGCACTAATATGCGAGTTGGGTTGATTTTTGGTCATATTTCGGCAAAACAAACTTGCTGTCCCAAATTAGTTTGGTGGTTTTGAGCGACTTAAAAATGTTTTCATTAGGCGTAAAAGTAGTTTTCGAAGAGCTCATTTTGAATAGATAATTTTTCATATATCACACTTTAAAATCGGACTTAAAACGGCCAAGTTATGGCCAAATGAAACTCGAAACATTTTTCGGCGAAAATGGAAAATGTAATGACCAGATCAGCAGCTAAAACGGGCGATTCGGAGCCCTTCGGGTCCGAATCGGCTTAAGTATAAAACACGAAAGTTGTCCGGAATGAGATTTTACTATAATGTTGGCAACCGCTTAGCCTAAAAGTAAAAGTCAATAACGAGAGACATTTTTACCACAAATCGGAAAAATAAGTTTTTAAGGAAAACACTAAAAATAGTGGGCTGTTGGGAATTATAAAAAGGGGTTTCGGGCACTTTCGGACGATTTTGGATGTTTTAAATGCGAGCGAAACATATAGAAATGCTAGGTAATTAGTTAGAACAACTAGAAACGTCATGAAAGGTTATTTGAGATGCCGAATTTAATAAAAAGTAGGATTATTAAAATAATACGAAACGGACATTTTAGGCGATTTAAACATAAGGAGTAGGCGATTTAGAATTTGTTAAGCGATTTGTAAAATATGAAAACTTAAGAAATTAGGGGACGCTATTAACGTTTTGAACTAAAAAGTTTCCTAAAAAGGAAAGTTTCTAAAAATAGTAATTTTTACAAGTGTCGGGATTTAACTAAGACATAGAAAAGTTTCAAAGTCTTTTATTACTAAAACGCAAACACACTTGGATGCTTTAAATGATAAACATGGATGCTTTACTTGCTTCTTTGATAAATGCTAAGTCATACCCGTACTTACTCTAGGTCGCGGCTAGACCTCCTTATATCTTCATCATCTGTTGTGATTTTCGCTTACCCTTGCTAAGGTGAGTTCATAGCCCCACACTTTTACTGATTTACAAACGCTTTATACTATTGAGATATGTGGGTGAGAACAATTGTTTGCTTTTAACTTGGACACAAGTGCTTTACGTTGAGTTTTTACTTGTTTATGTGTTTGTCATAAGTAGCTTACAAACCTACTACTGCCCAACTTATCATGAACTATTAGTTTCTCGACCGGAGGACAGGTTGAGGGAGCGCGAGTGAATAGATAGATCTATTGGGACTAATTATCCCTATCCGGTAAGCATGCACTTACTTGTTTCTGTCGTCGATGAACAAACGGATATATGTCATGTCGATTATACTTTTGGTGGTCTTTGGTTTGGGACACCAGCTTGGGGCAGGAATACTTTGCAACAGGATGTAACATGCCCTGTTGACTTAATTAGCTTCGGTGTCATGAGCTTAGTTGCAACAATATATAATTTTTATGTGATGCTGTATTCGTTTATAGTAGTAACATACGTTTTTGAATTCTTGTGGTCCACTCTTGTACAAAACTTAAACCTAGAATTTCACCAACTTTTATGTTGACGTTTTAATCATGTTTTCTAAGGTGATTAGCTTTAGGATTGATCTGATGCTATGTGGAGTCATGTGCTATTGTCTTCGTCCAATTTCAGACTTATCTTTTTATTTTACTCGTTGTTTTTATTCATTACTTGTTATGCTTCCGCTACCTTTTTAATTATTCTTTATAGGGCTGTATAACTTAAATTATTTTTTTTATGCAACGAGTAAACTTTTTCATAGTCACATGGACTAGTGGTCGTTCTTTATTGCTTTGTTGATCGGTTTGTTATGACGTCTCACCTCGGACACGTATTACGTCTAGGAACAGTTTGGGGGTGTGACACATATTCAGTCTTCGTTAAAAGAATCTTGTGAGAGCAAAACTCTGGAGCTAAGCCTGGATAGCAGAAAAATTTCCAAGCAATTGCATTTTTTTTGTTTTTTCAGAACGCTATTGGAGTGTGGTTTATTCATCTTGGCTTTAAATATTTTGAAATTATGACTGGAAGCTTGTTTTGTCCTCTAAAAACGCATACTTGAGTTGGAAGGTACACTCTTTAAGTTCGTCCTCTTGGGAATTTTCATCATTTTGGTCGAGTGAAGACTTCTTTGGTTCAACACTTTAAGATCTGTTTGAAATCCGGGTGTGAGTAATCTTCTTGTTTGGTGTGAGGTAATGGGGATCATTGTTGAGATGTGCCTCGAGAATGAGAATGTCACCCTCCGGATCGTAGTACGTAGTTTGAAAACTGGCGAAACTAGTCATCATCGATTGCTATAAAAGAATCGGCTTCCTCAAGGTAGAAATCGCTTTCATAAAGGAGTATGTGTCGGAGAGGAGTTGAAACAATCAGTTCATCGTACGGAGGAAGGATTGTTGTAAAGCAACGGACATAGGAAAATCCAAGTACTTCTTGTGAATAAAATTTCACCAAGCTGCTTCTATTTGATACAAACTTTCTTCAACGATTTCGAGATTGTTGTATGAACAATGAAGTCATCACACATTTAAGGGTTAAAGATTGATCATCATTCCTAAGAGTAATCTCTCCTTCGTAAACATCGATTAAAGCATGAGCCGTCCTAAGAAAGGGTAGCCCGAGTATCAACGGTACTCGAGGATCGGCTATAAAATCAAGCACAACAAAGTCGGCCAGAAAGTAAAATTTTCCTACTTTGATAAAAAACATTTTAGGCAACACCGGTTGGTTTGAAATTGTACGGTCAGCTAATTCTAAAAATCCATTTTTGTTTCAGTTAGGCGGGAGATGAAGCTTTTTCCAAATGGATAAAGTGGCATTGAGATTGATTACTTGCACCCTAATATCGGCAAGGGCTAAGTAACTATCGAAATCCAAAAAATCACATGGAATGGAAGAAAATCGACCGGGGGGGGTTTTCACCTAGCTTTTCTGGGTAGCTTTTTTTAGGACAACGACACTACAATTTTCATTCAACGCGTTTTGGGTTAACTAATCTAAAACTTGTCTTTGTTATTTAAGCATTTTTTAAATATCGACGCAAAACTTTGAACATATGAATGAGAGACTCAGCAAAAATAATCTCAAAATGAACGATTGCGATAAGATTTCCATAACTTTAAAGATATGAATGTCATCTTTTTCACGAATCTTTTGTTTGTTGAGTCTCGATGGGTAAGGCAAATTAGGTTTGGCTTAGTTAGCAATGAAAGAAGGTTATTCGATTGGTTCTTTGTCTTTGGTTTGTTCTTGGACTAATGGAGGAGGTTGGATGTCTTCGGTGCTTGTTAGCTTCGTATCTTTGTCCACCCCACCTTCCTTTTCCACCACCGGCGGGTGGAATCGAAGGTCCATCGTATGAAAACACCACTTACAGTCGTAATTGCTTGGCTTCATTCCTAGGATTTGGGTTGGTATTGACTTGATAAAGTACGTGAACTTGAAGGTTGGGTTGGTGTGATAGCTTTGCATGAAACGAGATTCATTTTTGAAAATCATCTTGGCTTCTTTTGGGAATCATTAGTAAACTCTTTAATAAAAATCATTTTGGTTTTTTTGAAATTATTCCAACTTCATTTGCCAAGTTATTCATATTCGCATCTCATTCGCTTTTGCATAAACTTTCAAAATCTGTTTTAGATGCACCCTTGAATTTGTGAAACGGAGGTAAAGCTTGATTAACCAAAGGTTGATTTGTTGGTGGTTGGTATGGTGGTGCTTGGTAATCTTGATTTGGTTGTTTTGACGGTGTTGGTTTAACAATTTCCTCCACGGGTTTGGTGAATTTTGAATTGGTTCCTTGATATCGGTTTTTGGTTGTTTTGGACAGGTCGGTTGAAGTGAAACTCGGTGGTTTCATTTGACTTGCCATAATTAGATAGGTTGGTTTCTTTGGAGAATATTGCCAACTGGCTGCGGTTTGTTGAAATTGTTGGTTGTTGTCATGAAAAATGGGGAAAATCGTTTCCACCTCGAGTTAACGGATACAATGGTTTAAAATTGTGATTCGATCACCGTCTGACAAATACTTCCTCAACTGCTTTGACGGTTCGCAGGAGTCGTAGATTCTTTTCACTAATAGCTTCTTAAACGGCTCATTCGAATATCTCATTTTGTCTTTCAAGTAAGGCGGCCATTTAGTTTGAATCTCGAAAGATTTTCGGAGGGTGAAGAAGTAGAAGATGGAGCATTTCGTAATTGCTCTTGAATCATTTGGTCGACTTTCTTGTGTAACGCACTTTTGATTTACTTTCGATTATGGCTAAACCATCACGAGGCATTTTGTCTAAAAAATTGCCACCCGCGACAGAATCTAAGGCATCTTGATCGTTGGAATTCAAAGAATTGTAAAAGTTCTGTTGGTGTAGTTCCGAGAAGCCATGGTGAGGTACATGAAGAAGGAGTCCCTTAAAAACGTTCCCATGCTTCAAATGTAGGTTTAGGTTTGGTTCTTGGAAAAAATTGGTGATTTTGTTTCGAAGGTAAGTTGTTTTCGATGGTGGAAAGAATTGGTTTATGAATTTTGAAACAAGGTCGTCCCATGTGAGAATTGATCTTGGAGGTTCTTTGTCTAGCCAATCTCGGGCTTCACCGTCTAGAGAAAAAGGAAAAAGCAAAAGCTTTATCGAAGTGTTCGGAACTTTGGGATGTCTAAACGTTGAAGTGACCTTGTTGAAAAATCGAAGGTGATTGTGAGGGTCTTGTCTACCCGTAAACTTATTACTTTGCACAAGATTGATTAAATGTTGTTTAAGCTCGAAATTGTTAGCATTAATTGGTGGAACAATAATAGCATCTTCATACCCTTCGATAGGTGCTTGTAACACTTAGGCCATGGTACGATTGTTGGCCATTGCAACAATGTTTTGATCGACAATTGGTTCTTCTAAATCAAAATTTTCAACAACAACCGGAAGAGTTTGTTGTTGACGACGTCTTCGAGATTGCGAACGAGTGCGCATAAAAAGAAAAAACTAAAAATCAAAAAGCAAAACTTTACACTAATTTTATTTTTTTTTACTAATGAATTTTAAACGGATTTAACGGAAAGTGACCTTAAACCAAACTAACTCAACTACTTCACGAGTAGCTCTTGTTTTAGTGCCTTTTAAGGTGAGCCGTACTTAGTAGGAGACACAAAGTGGCATAGTGTTTAATCTTTAGTTCGTTTTGGGAACCAACAAGTTCTCGGAATTAATTATGATAAACACCTCCTTGAGGTTGTTTTTTTTAGTATGTTTTACCATTTGATGACTTTTATTTCGTAATTTAAAAAAGTAGATTTTTTTTAGATTTTTGATTGTTCTATTTTTTTTTATCTTTTACTTATATATATAAATGAAAAAGGAATTTATTTTTTTTAAATTTTTATATTTTATGATTTTTATTGGATTTTTGGATTATTTATACAAAAATGGTAAACTTTCGAGGACGTTAAGGATCTGCTTAACTAATTCATATCTCTCTCTTAATCAGTTAGGTATACGTATTCTCGAGTCCCCGTATCGGCGCCTATAAATCTGTATGTAGTTTTATTTTCCTTTAATTTTTTATCATGTGTTTATTTACCTTTGAGGCAATTTTGTAAATTTCATAGGTTAACATGGGGTTTCTTGATCGCTCTTTATGTGTTAGTTATTTTATGTAGTGTAGTAGTTTGATGTTTCCGGGATTATGTTGTGCTCACACAGGTGTGGCAACCTACGATTGTGTTAGGGTTTCACGGGGGGTTGAGGGGTGGAGGTGTGGGGTTGGTGATTTGGTCTGGTGTGGTGTTGAGTTTTGCTTTCATTGGTTTTGGAATTGGTTTTTTTTGTTGTGTATTATTGGTTTAGTTGGCGGGTTTTATTTGTTTAGATTTATAGGTTGATTGGTATTATTTGAGGTTTAAGCGTTTTGGGTTTAGTTTTGGAGTTTATACAGCCCGGAATAGTATAAAATAGTAATAAGAAGAGTAGAAGAGATGTTCAGATTACGAGATTAGTTCCAAAAAGATAGGACTGACAAGATCATGGGGAAAAAAGGGAAAGTGAGAGAGTTGTCTGATATAGGGAACGAGAAAGTATAAGCGAGAGTAGAGAAAGCGTAGTAAAGATGACGGACAAAAGTAGGAGCGGGAGAAAGTTTCACATAAGAAAATAACAGCAAGTAGAAAGGAATGGTAAACAAGTGAAAGTGGCAGGGATGAACGATAACAGAGCATGAGGGCATGGTAAGTGTTAGCAACTATTATCGAGTCATTCAAAGCGGGAAAGCAGGAGGAAAGAGTTTAAAGAGGACGCGCGAACATTAAAGTGAAAACGGAGAAGTAGACGAATACGGTTAAAAAATGAGTAAGAATTATCAAAAGTAGAAGGCAGCGATAGGAATGAAGAAAATAGAATAGCATTTAAGATGTGGTCAGCAAGCAACGTTCAAATGGTAACGGAACGGTATCGATCAAGAGAAAGAAGGGAGAAGTAGGAGAGAGGGTTAGTCATGGAAAAAGAAGTGAAATGCGAGAGAGTAAAGAAGAAGTAAAGAGTAGAGACACAAGCGGAGGAGAGAGAGTCAGAGTAGAGAGAGTTTTAAATACATAGCACGTAGAAATGATAGGGTTATAAAAGCAAGAAAATGTAAGGCTGCGAAAAGTAGAATACGGGGTAAAACGGGTTATTTTAAGCTATGGGATGGCGGAGTAAAAAGAGGAAGACCAAGACACGCACGAAAGGAACGCAAGAGGCAAAAGATCAGAGAAAATTACAAACGCTAGCGCTCATAAGGACTGTATGAACAAGAAGGCATAGGTAGATAGGGAAGGATGAAAGGATGAAAGGAAATAAAGGGATATGAAAATGAGAAAAGATACACAGGAGAAGGAAGAAAAGAAGTAAGTAAAGTTTGGACGTAGCATTGGTATGACGGAAAAAATGAATGGGAGATCGATAGCGAAGGCAGAGCGTGATAGCTAGGAGAAAAATAAGACGCGTAGTTGTGGAGCGCTCGAGGAATAAAGGCAGGTTGGTTACAGGATAGAGGAAGTTATTAAAGAAGACGCAGAGTGCCAGGAAAGAATAGTACAGAGATGTGAGAAGAAAGAATGAGGAAGAAGAATAAGAGGAAAAGTAAAAGAAAATTGTACAAAGATAGAGACACGTGTGGATATATAGAAGGAAGTAGTAAATGAGGAAGGAACAATACAGAAGTTTAAAGAGTATAGCAAATAGAGAGGGGAAAAAGCCGTAGAAGTAAGTAACATGGTCTAATATAATCTGTTGAATACTGAAGTGTGAGGATGCAGCGGGTAAAGTAATAAACTGGAAGGGATAAGAGTTACGTCGGCGGAAGCGTAAAAGGATGAAACAAGGAGTTATAAGAAGAGATAAGATGAAAAAAGAATAGTAAAGGTAGAAGTAAATAAAGGCAACCAGCGGTCTAAGTTGAAATCCAGGTATTTAATGATAAGACGAAAAACGGTAGGGTTAACAGCAAAAGTAAGAGTAAATTTAGAAAGGGCCTGAAGACGAGGTACAAAGAGAGGAGTAGAGAGCAAGTAGTGAGGGTTTTGGAGGAGTAGGAAGAATACAAAAATATAAGTATACGATAAAGAGTTATAGGGTGGAGAAAGAAGAGTAAGAGAGTTTATACAAGTAGAAAAGTATATTGGCGGAATGTAAAGAGAAAAAGAAATAACGAGTACTACTGAAAGCTTAAAGAGGGGAAAACTTACCAGAAACACGGCCAAGAATGGAGGGAGGTTGAAAAATGGAAATAGAGAAAGAAGAGTTCTGATCTAAGAATGAAACTTAAGTAGCAAGAGGTAGCACGGAATGGTAATAGGGCAAGAAATAGAAGAAATGTTTTAAAGCATGCAAACGTAAAGTGACCTACGAACGGCGCTTTTGTAGGAGATGAAAGTAACTTAAGAATGTAGCGCGGTTAAAGGAGAAGAAACAATAGGGGGGTAAAGGGGGGGGGGGGTTTTATTTTCGTAGAAAGGCATAGAGTGAAAGAAGGGAGAGACCGGAGAAGGGGTCGAGGAAAGGGAGGGAAAGAAAAAGATAAGAGACAGTACGCAACAAAGACTACACAAGCATATAAAGAAGAACCGTTCAAGGACAAGACGGACAACTAGTAATTCGAGGAACCAATCAGGCCCACTCTTACACCGTGGAGTGCTTCTAACTCCTCTCTTTTCCGCCTCCCCCACCTCCCACTCACCTCTCCCCCCCCCCACTCTCTAAAGAACCCTACTGCTTTACTTCTCTCTCCTTTCTTTTCCCTTACCTCTAACCACTTTCACCCGCTCCTCCCATCTCCCTACTCTCTTTCCCTCTTTACTCATACCTTTCTCTCCTAACCTCTCTTTACCTCCCTACTCTTCTTCCTTCTTCCCTACCCTCTACCCTTCTCTCCTTACTCCCCTTCTCTCTCCTCCACCTTCCTCCCTCCTCCTCACTACCTCTCTCCCTTCCTAACACCCTCCCTCCATCTACCCTCACACGCTCCCTTTTCTACCTCTTCCCTACTCCATCTCTTAAAATAGGCAAATAAATTTTAGGAAAAGATAAACATTTGTTTTTTTGATTCATTTTGGAATTTAATATGAATTAAAACTATTTAATCTAATTAAATCTTAAAAATAGCAGATTAAATACTAAAAAATTTGAAAAATGATTTTTAAGCTTAGAAAAGTCTAAAATATTATAAAAGCAAAGAAAACTATTTTTAACTATTTTTATTATTAAAATCCTATTTTAAAATTTAAAATAAAGCTCAAAATTGAAATTTTAGTCTATAAAAAGTGTAGAAATGGATTTTACTGATGTAAACCTAAAGCTTTTTTTTATAAAACTGAAAACTATTTTTTTGTATTTTTCTGAAACTTTTTTCTATTTTTTATTGATTTTATAAGATTTCAACTTTCGAAAATTGATTAAAAATAAAATAAAAGCTGGAAAATTCTATAAAATTCAGGAAAAATCCTAAGCACTAGCAGGAACATAAGAAAAAATAAGAAAAACCAAATTGCTTAACGAATAAGCCCTCAAATGAGCTTATTAAGCTACGGCTTTTTATAGAAAAAGGGAAATGAAATGTGTACTAGTATTAAATTGTGTGTTATATGAATGGATGAGCTAATGTAGCAAACTGGTTAAGGCATGAGTGTTGTGTGTGGTTTTTTCTGGGGGGGGAAGGTGTGGGTTGAGTGTGGGAATACCCCTTTTGTTATTTTTTATTTTTTTTTATTTTTGAGAAAAACTAAATACTAGAACTTAAAGAAGACACTAAAATAAGCTATTTTAATAAAAGTGACTTACTAAAAACTAAACTATAAGACTCTAAAATTAGCTTATAAAATATCTGTTACAGTGAGAAAGGGGTTTTGAGCTTATTCTCACTAGAGCTTGTAACAGCTCATTTTAGCTCAATCTAAAAAGGGAAATAGTTGGTTTCTAAAAAGCTTATGATGTGCTTAACCTAAAAATGAAAAAGAAAATAGAGCTAAAGTACTTTTAAGCTTAACTGATAAATGAGGAGGAAAAAGCAACTCAGAAATCTAGAAAATACAGCCCTAAAACCTCAATATAAGCTCAAATGCTCAAAAAGCAAAGACAGCTATTGAGGCCTTTGTAAACTTGACAAACAACTTAAGAGCAACTAATTGAAGCAATAAAACCTACTTCTTTAAGATAGAATCTAAAATTTAAAAGCTAAATTCTATTGCTAACTGTTTTTGGCTTATTATGAATTTTTGTGAATTTGACAGCTAAATTAAAATAGGTAAATAAGTAGGAACATACAATTTAAGACTTAATCTATATAAGCTATAGTAATCAAAACTCCTACTTGATATTTTAAGTGCCTAAAATCCCTACTTTTTACTTACTAAAGAACTAAGCTAAAGTGTGGACAATTCTAACTTCTTGTTAGTATTGGTTGCACTTTGCACAAGTGCAAAACCAAGAGTGCAAGGTTCACTAAGGAAAATCCTTGATCTTTGAATACACTCAAGTAGAGTGTATAAGTAAAATGCAAGCAAGATCTAAGCCTTGGAGGGCTTAGATCAAAGTTTGCACATGTGAAATTCCAAGAAAAATTCCCCTGGTGCTGGCACACTTAATATGAGCTCAAATTCTCTAAATTTCCAAATCTAACTTATAAAAACTCCTTTCCTATTATTTTTAAACTAGAATCAAAAGCGGTATCAAATGGTTTACACAAAACTTTTGACTTTTGATAGTCAAACTTGCTTATGCCAAACACCCCTTTCAGAACTTGACAGTTTTGAGAAAAGCTTTTAAAGTGAAATCTAATGAACAAGTATTAACTACTAGATGATTTTTAGCTTAAAACAAGCTTAATAAACATAAATTAACAGCTTAATTAAACTAGAAATCAAAGATTAATACTATGCTATCTAATATTTTTTGTTTTTTATGAGTTTTATGATAAATATATGAAAAACAAAGATCTAAACTATCAAAAGCAAAAAACCAGATGAACATCTAAGATTTAATAAGCTAAAATAACACAATAGTACTAATAAGCCAAGGAATAAGAAAATAAGCAATAATAAGCATATAAGCTATAACTAAGCAGTTTAAACTGAAATTAGAGAAAAAAGGAAAAGAGAAACTTACTTGAACCTTTAGCTAAACAAAAGGTAACCAATATGGCAGCTACAAGCTCCCTAGCTTATTAATAAGCTAGGGTAAAAGTCCATAGGGATCATTCCTTTTTAGATCCCTCTTCCAAAAGCTCAATTCCAATGAATTCCATGGTAAATGTAAGTTAGATTGTTTTAAGGTTTGGAAAGTATTAATTCTGACTTGATTAAGCTCTATTTCAGCTTATAGATTGAAAAGGGCTTTCTGAGAGCTTATTGATCTTAGCTTATTTAATAGGAAAAAGTGAAAGCTTATGAAATTAGGTAAAAGAGCTTAAGAGAGATTAAAACAACTAAAATTTCATTATAATAAAGCTTGTTTACATTAAGAAAATTACAAGGATTTAAAGCTAAATTAAGCTAAAAAGAAATTAAGCTAAAACTAAGACCTAAGCTACGTGTACAAAAAACTAGCTAGCTCGTGTGTGAGAGGAGAGGCCCTATTTATAGGTGCTGAAAGAAGCTTCTAGGATGCCTTGCCTTGCTCTTCAATCCTTCAATCTTCACCACTCATTGTCATAATCATTGGATCAAAGATTTTAGCCGTTGGATCAATAAGTGACCTCACACGGATTGCCAACATGGCAATCCGTTTGAGGCTCACTTGTGCTTCTTTACTGAGTGATTTAGTACAAAAACCCATATATACTTGTGCTTCTTCCATTGATGACGTGTCAATAGCTTGAGTGAGAGCTTAAGTAACCCTTGATTTGACTGATATGACCTTGCCATTTCATTGTACTACACTTGAATTGTCTTATTCGTCCCTTAATTGGGAAATCCTTTGATTTTGACTGTTGGGTAAAGATGGGACGGAGGGATGGAATAGTAAATGGGTTTCGCGCCCTTTCTTCGACAGTTAAAACTGTTATGTGAGGAAAATTGCACTAGAAACTTTATATTATGCATGTATTTAGACTCCGCGTGTAAACTTTATGCTTCAATCCTCATTAGTATTCGTTTTCTCTGTTCAACCAGAAAAAAACAGAATAGCCCCGTGCTCCGCAGCGAAGCGCGGGCTAAAAACCATGTTATTATTAAAAGTGGATGACATAAATATCTCAAGATGAGTGGGAGAAAATTAGTCATTATTGTATAATGTGACGAGGTAGCGTTACTAAGTTTTATTGGATTGAAATATGTATTTCAAAATACTTATGATCTTAAAGTTTTCATTATACGAAAGACATCATAATAATTTACGATGGGTCCAAAAAGAACATTACTTTCGTTCTATTAAGCTTATAATGTTAAAAGATTAATGACACATAAAGTTATACTCCTCGTTACCTTATTTATGGAATCATACAATAAATTTTAGATAAAACTCATGTTTAAATTTTAAGGTAGAATATATTTTGAATATTTTAGACATGTGTACGTGCTCACATCGCATAAATTATGATGTGCATGGATTATCACTTAGACTTATGACTAGTCCATTAAAAAGTATCCAATAAAGTATCGCGATGAAAATTAACTATAAAGTAAGTGGTTACTTAAGTTTCTCCTTTGCTAAGTGTAAGGACAAATATTATTATTCACCCATGACGTATTTACACATTTTGACTATATCATTATAATAGAGTTATTAATAATATCTTAATACCACAAGTTTCTCAATACAAAGAATGTTAACGATTGAGAGAGAGTTAAAGAACATTATCATAAAGTACATTTGTACATTGACAGAATGTATTATAAACTTACGAAAGGTTTATTTTCCAAGCTTTATAAGAGCATAATTGTCGACATGGATTTATAATAAGGTAACCTGTATAAATGAGGATTCTAATTTTGTTCTTCACATTACGTCTAAGTTTGTTTTCTCAAGTTTGGGCGCATAATTATTTGAGATCTTGTAAACAAATGATATCTTGGATCATTTTGAATAGATTTATTGCCATATATGTGTTTCCATTCATATTTATTATGGATTAAAAACAACCATGATCATATAGAAAAGCGAATTGTATAATTAGTAGGGGACTCATGTCAATAGCGATGCTAGTGACTATATTAATTTGCATTAGCAGTTATATATGATCGTGGTGAAGTTATGAAATCAACATGGCCGATCTAATGTAGCACAAAGCATAAATAGTTATACGGCCAAGTGGGAGAATGTTAGACTTTTTCAATAATATGGCCTATCTTATTTATGCATTATATTATTGTACATATATTTATGTTGATTTACATTGGTAATATGATGATTTACTTACCATCATATGACTCCTAATGTAATCAAGTCTTAATGGGAGCTTAACTAAATATATATTATATTATGTTTTATAATCTTTACCTAACTTAGAGTTGATCCCTGCCTAAACTCTCTATATTAATAGGAGAATATGTATTCTCTATAATACACACATAACTAATACAATTCCATCACCATTGAGAGAGGATTATGGTAGAAGATCAAACCTCCATCAGATCTTCTTTATCACATGTATTTTATAGCGTTCATGTGCATCTCTCGAATCAAGTAAGGTTTACATTACGTTTATGTTTATGTTTGAGTGTTTATATTATGATTAACATGATTATTAGGATTAATATCAACAGACATTGCAGTCGACCCACGACAAATGTCGGTCGCCCCATTGTGGGGTGTCGCTTGCACTCGGTCGTCAGTTGTCAAAATGCATGAGTGGGTCATATTTGCGATCGACATTGCCTACCGTTATAGAGTATAAAAAAACTATTTTAATATCTTTAAATTTAAACCCTTTAAACCCTATAGATACCTTATTCATTTCATTGTTTTATACATAAATTCAAACCACTTTTATTTTATACTTCTCATTTTTAATTACAATGTCTAACGGTTCGGATTTCGTTTCAAAGCGTCATCGAAAGGCCAAGACGACTGATAACTGGGCATCATCACAACCCTGGACAACAGCGAAAGAGATCGCATTGTGTAAAGCGTGGTGCGACGTAATGGAAAACTACGTTACCGGAGATGTCATGAAGATGAGAGGGTTCTGGTCAGAAGTTGTTGCTTACTTTGAGAAAGAAATGAGGGAGAATATTCGAGGATACGTCCTAAAATTGATGCATTTAGTATCCTTTACGATAATGTGTTAGCCTTAGAAATATAAAGTAAAACAAGAATGTATTCAGTTATTTTAGTCATTGTCGATCTTAGTTTGTATATGCTAGTCAGGTTCAACGGGCTTTGGACTTTAAGCTAATATTGTTCATGTTTCGAGCCTTAAGCCCAACATAAGCCAAGCCTGACCCATGAAGCTCAACCTAGGCGTCACTAGGGTTTGAGTAACTATAAATATCCCATCTCCTCATGTAGAGAGGGTGTTGGTTGTTTTCTTGTTTTATGAGATATACAATCCACCACATTTTTTACTTTTTCTCTCTAATTTCTATTATCTCTTTCTCTTTATAATTTCTATGAAGATTGTGTGTTTTGTTAAGTGAAATATGGATTAAGTGTTGGGATAACAAGTGGTATCAATCGTCAAAGAGTGATTTAGTTGTGCTTTTTGTGGGTTAAAACATCTTCTTTGTGTCGAAATTCTTATAAGTTAAAAAGTGATTTTTGATCTTCCTCTTTATTCAAGGTTTTATTTTTTAAGGTTCAACGGACTGGACTTTAAGCTAATAATGTTCATGTTTCCAGCCTTAAGCCCAAACATAAGGCAAGGCCTGACCCATGAAGCCAACCTATGCGTCACTAGGTTTGAGTACTCATACATATCCCCTCGTTCCTTCATTATATAGGGTGTTGGATGCTTTACTTGTTTTATGAGATATACAATCCACCACCTTTTCTACTTTTTCTCTCTAATTTCTATTATCTCTTTCTCTCTCTAATTTCTATGAAGATTGTGTGTTGTGTTAAGTAAAATATGGATTAAGTGTTGGGATAACAAGTGGTATCAATCGTCAAAGAGTCATTTAGTTGTGCTTTTTGTGGTTTAAAACATCTTCTTTGTGTCGAAATTCTTATAAGTAAAAAGTGATTTTTGATATTCCCTCTTTATTCAAGGTTATATCTAGTTTAAAAGGTTTAGAAGAATTAACAAACACATTTTACACATGTTTAAATCGAAATAGGTTTTATTTTCAAAATTTATATCTATTTTAGCTTATTTTAGTTCGAAAATAATAAGGGTAAAAACTAGCTTAAACTTTGAATTTTTAAGTGCATGGATTAAAAAGTTTTTGATTTTTATGGTTGTTTTATGTGTTTACAACAAGTACTATACACAAAAAACTTGATCATAACGGTTAAAAAATCGTGTCTTATAGAGTCATTTTTGTCAACCGAGTCTTTTTCTAATATCTAACAGAATTTGTATGAAAAAGTAGTACCATCGAAAATGTCTTAACAAGTAGTACCGAAGTTGAAAACAGAAAAAAAAAATAGCATCAACATTGTCTTATGAAAAATATAGAATCGACTTTGAAAAAAAAGAGAATCGAAATTGTGTTTATTGTACTAGTACAACCGAAATTGTGTTTTTTAATCGAATTGGAAGAATATAACCAAAAGTGATGCTAGCTCAATTAGTTATCACTCTCATTCTTTACACGTCAAACTCGGGTTCGATTCTTGTAGAAGGCTATTTTTTACAATACTTGCGTTTCAAACTAGTTTACTCCGATAGTCCTTGTTAAATAACGACGGTTTTCTCAGTTAGTCCCTCGTTTGCAGAAGTTGTTTTCACCGTTAGTCCTCAGAAACTTAACGTCGATTGTTTGCACAGTTGGTCATTTGTTAGTGAAAATAACGGCATATTTAAACCTTACGTCGGAATTATTTTCACCGTTAGTCCTTCTAATCAAGTATTCAAACAAAGTAAACGTATTTGACCCAACCGAAATTGTTAATCGAAATTGCCAACTAAAATTGTTAATCGAAATTGGACATCGAATTTGGTAATTTGAAGGTTAATTGAAATCACATTTTTACACCCAACCAATTTTAACATAACCAAATTTGCAACTCAATATCAAACACATCAACAACAGTAATCAAGTCAAACCACATCACAACTTTATCTTCTTAAGATCAGTTATCCTTTCACAACAAACATCACAATGTCAAATAACAACAATCTTCAAACAAACACTTCAAGTGCTCTTCATAATCCGATCATGGAAGCCGGTGACAAAGATATACATGCGATAAAATACAAGATGTCAAAAGAAAAAAAGAGATGCATGTCATATTTTAGATCACTTCATTCACACCTTAATGTTCTTTCAAACAAAGACTTAAAAGGCACTCGTATCGAACATGGATTCAAACGGGCATTTATGTCACTCTCTGGTCAAAATGATGAGACGTTCACAAGTACGATATTTCTAAATGTGGATCAACTAGAAAAGCAACTTGACAAAGACAAATTTCAAGAAGATGGATCCATGGCTACCTTCAGTTTAAGCAATTCATCGATTCGCAGTTTTCTTTGGATTATGACAGACAAATGACAAACAAGTACTTTGTTGAATACACTGGAATCGAGGTTAAAGTTCAAAGATACGCTACTCCAACAAATGGGTTATGTTAAGAAGTCCATTGCTGAAAGAACACGTCGTCAAAGAAAGTATGACAAAAGGGTGAATCAAAGACAGATGCAGAAGCAAGAGAGTAAGGTTGATTTAGGTAATGCATTGGATGCTTGTTTGGTTGTCATAGAAAGCATTGGGACAGATGCTATAAAGCAGGATACAAGCATCAGGTCAGGGAATGATGCAGATATCAAACCCGTATATGATGAAGAGCCAACGGCTGAGGTACAATTGACTGTTGAATGTAATGTCTTTGCTAAAGAACAACTTGCTGAGCAACCTGAACTCATTAATGAATGTAGGGTTGACCAGGATGTTGAACAATGTCAAGTAAAAAGTCATTTGCTTGATCCATCACTTGATAACAAGACAACTGAATTTTCAAACCAATCTCTCGAGTCAGAAAATATTTGTCTCAAAAAGACCGTTGCCCAATTTAAAAAAGATTTTTCAAAAATGAAAGCACATTGTATTGCTATTGAACTTAAATGTCAAAATAAATCTTTAAAATCGAGGCAACATGGTCAATTTTTGAAAGAAAAAAGTAATGAAGCCAAGGTTAAACATGACACAGATGTAATTGAAACGATAAATATCAAACTGGAACATAGTGTGTCTAAATTACTTATAGATAATAAGCATTTAAATAAGGAAAATGAGCATTTGAGAAAGACTTACAAAGATCTTTATGATTCTATCAAAAAGACACGAGTTTAGACGGAAGACCAAAATGAATCTCTGATTGCTCAACTGAACAAAAAGTCTATAGAAAATGCTGATATGAAATATCAGATTCTAGAAAAGGTTTTTGCAAATGCTGCATTGAAAAACAAATTAAGAAAGTTAACATGAAATAGTGTGGATACTAAGTTTGTAAAACCATCAATCTTGCGGAAACCGCCTTTGCAAACAAACAAAAAACAATCAGTTGTGAGACAACCGAATGCGTTTAAATTTGAATGACCTCCAATTTCAATATCACGGTTTGCCTCCCAAGTTGATGTGAAAAAGGATTTGTCAAAACCAGTCACAAACCAGTCACTACACATTATTTGCCTAAGGAAAGAGAATATGCTTTTGCAAAACCTCATCACGTGATTGCACTTGGCTCATCTAGGAATAGTTCAAATAATGTGTCAACTTTTTCACTGAAAGAATCTTATGGATCAAACGACATAGTTCACAATTACTATCTAGAAGAAGCTAGGAAAAAGACACAATAAAGAAATAGGAATTCAAAACCTAGTGTGATGCATACTGCTAGTCTACAAAACACTACTAATGGTAGCAAACCAAAACCTAGGAGCAATAATCAAACATCTAGGAATTAGCTTGCATCTAAGAGTAGTTGTGTAACATTAAATGTTGTGCAAATAGCATATCACTTTAGGAACTCTAGATCTTTTTCGGATTCCAAACACTTTGTTTGTTCTACATGTCATAAATGTGTCTTTAATGCAAATCATGATGCTTGTATAACAAAATTCATGCATGAAGTGAATTCACGTGCTAAGATACAACTTAGTAAGACAACAAACAGAAACAAACCCGTAGAACAGAAAGGTCATACTTTGAAACATGAATGGCAAATCTCTACAAGACATAGGTTTTCTCCTATAAAGTCTTCTGATGTGCATGAGAAAACGTCTCCTAGATCTTGTATTTGGTGGAAACCCACGGGTAGAATTTTCAAAACTATTGGTTTTAGGTGGATTCCTACAGGAAAGTTATTTGACTCTTACACGAGCAAGGTTGACTGCGAACCCCCACATCGTTCCAATACAGATATCACTAACCTTTATGATTACAAACATACTCTTGATTCAAGTGCAGGTACATCTATCACTATTCAAAAGGAACAAACTCTTGATTTGAGTGTAGGTACTTCTTTCAATCTGACGAAGGACAGAATCAAGGCGTTGATAAAAGAAAATGCGATATCTAGGAGACCAAAGTTTAAGGGGATTCGAAGTTTACTTAAATTTTGAATTTCCTTTTATTTTTAATTATTGTAAATATTTTTTTCAAAGAGAAAATACAAAATTAGAAAATCTTCAAAAAGAAAATACAAAAATAGAAAATCTTCAAAAAGAAAATTACAAAATCAAAAAATATCAAAAATGCCAAAAAGAATCTTCTTGACATGTCTCTTTGAATCGATAACATTTACGTACCTAGAAATGTTGATTAACATTTACGTACCTAGAAATGTTGATTAACATTGACACGGGTGTGTTAATGAAGTTCGAGCAAGAGTTCAAACTCTTTAAAACATGTCATTTCTAATTTTATAAATGACTTACAGTTATCTCAGACTGTAACTCGTACTTCAAAGTAAGGAAAGTGTATCTTTAAAAGATAACTTATCCTAACAACAAGAAGAGCAATCCTCTCGGTCTTGAGCTATTATAATAAAACATTCAAAGTTTTGAGCTCATGACAATGGCTTGTAATCAAATTAGATTGCAACCCAGACCCAAATGTCACAAGGGAGTGTACGCCTCAATGCGTTTACTCTTAAAGAAGAAGAGAAATCTTCTTTCATTGGTTTTTAACACCGTTCATCACAATTTTTCAAGAATTTCTCAAAAGGCTTTTCTAAATCTTTCAAAATTATGTGTTCAACACTCCCTTCCTCAAATAATTTTACAAGTGGATCAATTTTTCAAAAATGTCTTTTTATGTAGATAAATTTTTGAGGTGGAGCTTTTTAAAACTAAATGCCTTTTAATGTTTGTGGATACATCTCATAAAACTTAAATTTTATGTATCCAAAATATTCAGTGGATTTTAAAGTGGTACTTCAATGTCCTTTTACAAAATACCCAGTGTTCACGCTAATTCGGGTATGTTTACATACTCTTGCGTTACTCTTCGGAGTTCGTCCACTGATGAAAGGTCTTTCATACTAGTACATGTACTACGTGTGTAATACCTAAGGCATCTTAACTCCATTCGTCAACATATTTGTGGTGTCAAATCATTTTTTTACACATGGTGTTAAAAAAAAATTAAGTGGTGTCACACATATATTATTTAGGGGGAGCAATTAGAAAAATGTTCCATAATTCATGCTTAAACATTTTTCTCCCAACACGTTTCTCAAAAAATATCATTTTAATCAATTGGTATTGCAAATACTAAAAGATTTATTATTTCAATAAGGGGAGAAAATGTAAGTAACATGTGATCTAGAAAAATATGATCTTTAAGACTCTAAGTGTGCAACTCTTACCTCCATGTGCAAAATAATTTTGAATATCAATGCACATGTGTAGGGGGAGCATTTCAAAAGAATGAAACTCTCAAAGTGTTAAACATTTTGATTTATATCAAACACTTTGATTGATTTTCAAACAAGGTTTTATGGTTCGATCTCTATATCCAACAACCAATTAACTCAATGTTAGGTCATCGAAATATTGAATCACCCTTGATACGGTTTAGGAATATAGAGATAGTAAGAGAGAAAGGCAAGACTTTTACTAATTTTCAATTTTATTAAAATGAAGAAGAAATGAGGGAGGGAGTGAATACAAAATGTTAAGCCTTACCCTTTCATCTAAATGAAGGGGTATTTATAGTGTGATAAACACACTTTCACTTATTTACTAAACCACCCTTCCTACCTTAGTTAAGTGAGATATATTAACTAATCTTACTTAACTTTATTACATTTACTACTTTAAACATAAAATAAAGTCTAAACATTCTATAAAATAAATAAACCACTTACCTATCAATAATTGACACTTTTAAACCTAACAATCTCCCCCTAAGGGTCGGTTATTCTGGGCGATCCCTTCTTGATCCTAGTGCTCTTCTATTCACGTATGATTCCCAGCGTCTCATTTGATCTTGGTGCCTTAATCGATCTTTGATGTATTCCTCATAAAGCCTTAAGTATTCTGCATCGTTATCACTGAGCTTTGGATCTTCATACCCGTACTTTACATCCATGTTCTTCTTCTCAACTAACTTTAAAACCCTTATTAATGTAGCATCACAGAACTTAGGATTCTCTTTGATCTCCATCACCCTCTTCTCCTTATTGATGTTTTCATAGATCAAACCAACTACCGGTTTTGAGGTAATGGTTAGCAGTTTCTTCCTTTCAATACCGGGGAATGTGATTGTTAGTGCAGTAAGGTTGACTTTTTGTTGATAACTTTCCAAGCCCGGCTGGTAATCATGAACTCTTTCCCAGATGACACAACTTCTATTAAAGACGATCAATGATCCAAACAATCTAGTTTCTCGATAATCCTTTACTTTACCGTTTATGCACATCAGATACAAATCTTCAATGTCATTCTTGTAAAGATATTTGTAGTTTGATTTCGAGAATGCACCAAACTTTCCATCTGCTCTTCTTACCACAATCTCTGTTATATACTTATGCTCATGACCTAGATGTTCTGACCACTTCTACAATCTTTGACTCTCAGTAAACTTCATCAGGATTGTCTCTTTTCTTTTCCTGCCTTCTGATGTAATGTTGCTTTGTCTATAGATTCTTCCAGTGTTCAACACTATATCGAGCATACAAATTAAACCTTTTGAATAGTTTACTTACCCATCTTGAGGTTAGTTCTTCGGGATCATTTTCTAGGAGTGGTACTGTAGGATACTTGTACAACAATAGAACATACTTCTTTGGTCCCAAGTTACCGTGCTTTAGATAAAATAGGTCTTGATTTAGCAGAGTCATTGGTGGATCCTTTGGATCTCTTTCACAACTTAGATACACTGGAGCTGGCTTCTTTGGAATTTGCAATGACAAGTCTTCTTTTTTGTTTTCCCACACAATATCACTTTTCAGATAGTTATGAATTTGATCTAAACGGTACTGATGCTCTTCTCCTAAATTACATCGTACTCTCAGCATATCATTCACAGCTTTCTGCAGTTGAGCTTCATCAACTTCCCTTGATATTTCTTTTAAGAGTTCTGGCGATACTTCTTCAGATTGAACTTCATCATCATCTGTACCAAAGTCATCCATCCAAGCATCAAATTCATCCAACTGTTCTTGAGTACCTGAGCCAGAAGGATTTGATTCATCCATACCTTGTTCAGATGAAAATCGCCCACTGTATATGTCCCATATTCAGACGTCTTATGTCTCTTCGCACTGCTCTCCCCCTCAGGACGAGCATCATCGTCGTGATGGTCTTCATGATCTCTAGTGCGAACAACAGCAAGTCGACAAGGTGCAACAAGAGGTGCGAGTTTCTCAAACTTAATCTTCAGTAACCACCATATGGGTAAATCAACATTGCATACTTGTTCATCATCCTTCATTTTTAAGTACAATTAATATTGAAGATCATGGACAAAAGAACTAGCAGCCTTAGTAAGATGGACATGAAGAATATTGGTCGACATATAATCTTGTAAGAATGAATCAACATGCGAAGTAACAGTGTTAGCTACATCATTAGTAACCTGCATAGAAAATTCAGCTTGAATATTCTCTCGTTCCTTCTTTACAACCTCAACAACCAAAGCAGCAATGTCAGTCTAAGCCTTTTTCATGTCCAACAATAATCCTTCAGCTACATATAATGGAACAAGCTTCTTTGCAATCTTATTGACTCTCTTGTCAACCATTAAAGGAATAACTTTCTTCATCGTTGATTTGACTACGTCCGCCATTTCATTAAAGTCTTTCTTGGGCATGAATGATTATTTTAAATGTCTGAACATGTAACCATATCTCCTGCTCATCTTGTGGAAAACACTCTTGTAATGCTTGAAACAATCTTGCTTGGGTTTTAATGTAGAAGTGGTAGGTGTAGATGATGAAGGTGTAGGATCATCAACCGTTAATTCCTAGAGTGTCTCCTTATCCGAAGATAAAAGAGCAATATGAGTCCTAGGGGATCTAATGGGTTTGGGTGAGGGTGTATCCCTAATCTCCTATATTCACTTCCCTTTCCTCCTTATCAACTCATCTCCAGCTGATTCTTCCTCCTCCTCATCATCATTAATAATCAAAACATCAGCACTTTTCTTCACCTTTGAACTTTCCTTATGACTCACGGGTTCTAACCTAGTGTCGGGATCTTCTTGGTCATTGAAAATTTCATCTATAAACTCATCCTCATCTACGTTCTTAGTTCCTTCCACCATCGTCTCTATCTCTCCATCAACCAAGTGCTCTTGTACCTTTTCAACATTCTGCTGAGCTTCTAAGTCCTCAAAACTTCTTGCTGTAGCAATACTCACTTGTGTTGCTTCTTCTAAATTAGTAAAATCAAGCTCATTAGATGTTGGTATCGAAGTTTCAAGATCTGGTTGACTTCTTACGCGAAACCTAATGACAGTTGGTTTGCGGGGAGCACTTGATTCACCTTGAGTAGTAGCAGGGTTAGGTGTCCTAGGGGCGCTAAATGTCCTATACGTTCCCTGGGTAGACTCAATCGGTTGTGACTGAGTCGTAGGAACATCTACCCCAAATACAGAAACATACATCTAATAATGCCTTGTCAGCTTCATCTCTTCCGTTAGCATCCAGTCTGGAATCCGCATTCCCTTTCCTTCCTTGTTTTTCCCAGAGTTGAAAATTGACTTAACAATCTCATCATTTGCAACTCTATGATAATGCTCATGAAGTCACTATGGAATCTTAGGGTTTGCAGTCATGAAATGATCAACAATTATCTTTATGAATCTTGGGTAAGGAATAAGTCCAGATGGATTCATGAGTGAATAGTGTAAACCTTCCCAAAGTAATTCAACATAATCCACATGTATATTATTAAAGAAACAATATATCATCTACATGATTTGAAACGATGGTTGATCATGTCCCGTGACTCTAGTAGTTAAGCATCTGGCAAAGATCTTTCCAAGTGTCTGCCACGGTTGCGGTAATCCTTTTGTTACAAAATGTGTAGGAAGACGTATTGGTAGAGAAAATCCAAGTTCATTCATAAAGAATGGCAGCATATCAGAGAAATCATGAGCATCAACAAACATAACATTGTTGTTTTCAGTGGATTAAGGCAACTAAAACACACGTCTGAAGTTATCAACTAAAAACTTGAACTCCTTAGTATCGAGGAAGAACTTAAACTTGTCCTTTGAATCATCCAACTTGAGTGTATGCCAGAATTGCTGAATATAGATCCAAGGTATTGAGGCAGAGGCTACCAGTGAGAATAGCAGTGGATGATGATTCAGAATGTCCCCAAGAATTAAGTCCTACTGCTTTCATTTGGACATTGTGGATTGATGAGATCAATCTTCTTATTTGCATTCATTAAGTCATACTGCTTGTTTGGTGGACACAATTGATCTCTGGAAACATCTTGTTGTGGTTGTTGTGCAATGATAAATTCTGAATGATGTACAAGAATGTGTTAGATCAAAATAATTCATTTATAACATTTTTGTCTCTTTTCGTTCTATCTGTTTTATATGTTCTGGCAATTTTTTTTGAACATGTCTTTGATGAGTTTCTTTCTCATGCGCTTATTTTTTGATTTTTCAAGCACATGCCTTATGTTTTATTCGCATTATTTTTTTATTTTCACTTTGTATGTTCTAGCAATTTTTTTTAACATACTTTGATTTGCTTTTCGCATATGGTTTTCATCTCTCTTTCTGTTTGAGTTTCCTTACCAAAAAGCATTTGTATAATGATACTCTTTAAAGAATAATGAGGTTATTCTCTGATTTTGAATAATATTTTGATTTGAAAAATTCAAGATATATCATTCATATTCTAATTTTTTTTTGTGAATGAGTGCCACTTTAACAATACAACTTCCTGGAAGAAAATGAGATTTTATCAAAAAGAAGTTCACCTGATTATGTTTTCAGAGACTTTTGATATGAAGAATCTAGCCATATAAGAAACTTCTCTTGTAGAATAACCGGATGGTCACTAAGTCGCTACCACATTCTATCCTTTAGAAAACGGCCAAAACCAGATGCAACTTATACCCTTAGGTCAATAAGCCGCTACCTCATTCTAAATTCTAGAAAACCAGATGTAACTTAGACCAATAACATAATTGTATAACAAGAAATTGTCATGAGTTGAATTAATCATCAAATCATTTGCATTTTGATTCCTTTTAAAATTCTTTTCGAAAACTTTTTGTGGTTTTTTTAATTAAGCAACACGAGATACTGATTCGTTCCACAAACATTTGAGCTTGGATCATGTTCTTTCACACATATCAAATCATTCAAAATATGAGCAGTTATAAGCACAAACAAATGAAAGATATAGCTAAAAAACAACAATTTCTTATATTAGATATCAGATGGTCAGTAAGTTGCTAACACTTCTATAAATAGAAATATGGTTGGAACCGGATACAACTTAAATCCCTAACGAATTCCCGAAATAATAAAATAATCCATATAGAAAACCGTGTTTTAACTATATTTATCATACCACATAAACGCTTAATGCATTTCATCCCAATCAATGTTAAATCCAAGATAAGTCCACGAAGCCCAATATTTGGCCCATCACAAGTCCATTTTCATTTTTTGGTATGCATTTTATCGAAATTGACTGTTGACCATCGAAAATGATTCTGATCATGAAAAATGGCTTATTCAAATTTTATGCACTAGAATTCTGATTTCATTTCATCCTAAGTTAGCATCGAATTTGGCTATTTGAGCGGTATCGAAAATGATGTTTTGCAAATTAGATCATCGAAAATGATTAAAAGCCAGTTGCAAACCATTTAAATCACACAACAATCCTTTTAACAAGATTATAACATCTATTTTAACTCCTAGGTTCAATTTTGTCCAATCTCAGTTTCATCAAAAATGGTGAGGTGTTATCGAAAGTGATCAAGAACATCGAAATTAGTTAATCATGACTCAAAGATGATTAAGATAACATTTAAACACAATACATCATAACAATATACATCTAAGAACATGAGATAACACCCAATTTCGAAAACCCCTAATTTCGATAACCTTAATTTATCGAAAATGAATTTCGATGATATGAAATCACACACAATCAAATGAAAAAGATCGAGAATCATATTGTGCTTATGTTTGATGAAAGGGTTTATATGCAATTGTTGTGAAACCGAGAATCAAGCTCTATCGAATTTGATACTAAACCCCTTTATCAAAAATGAAATTTAAGAGAGAAAAGAAATAATGAAAAATAAAAATGAATTTTGCCTTTTATTCCCCATCCAAATTCGGTGTTGACTAAGTCTTGACCGAAAATGGAACTTTTTCATTATTTCACTTTTAGTCCTTGTACATGTAATCCCGAATTTTGAAAGTTTAAAACTTTGCAATTTCAGTCCCTCAATGTTTTATGGATGTGTTTTAAGTCAAAAATTCATAAACTCCTCCTTGGAGTGTGATCCCTTCACATGGATAGTCTAAAAATGGTTTTTTGTTGTTTTCAAAGCCCGATTTATCACAAAAATTTATAACTCCCCCTCTAATAAACACCCATTTTAAGAATAAATCATTGGTTTAAGTAACACCATTTATTCGAGAGATCATTGTTTTTTATTTCAGTTAAAGACTTGTGATTTTTTGAAGAAAGATTGATGTAAAACAATCATTTTAGTTACATGAATGAAATATTTACAAACATATGTTTTAGCGGTGACAACACATTTATCATTTGAATAACTTCCCCTCAGATCATGATCCCGTTGATACAGTTAAAAAGATTTTTGAGAAAAATCAGATCATGAATATAATAGAAATGAGAAGACATGTAATTGTTTAAATTTATGTTTTTGTATATTGCATTTTTTATTTTTGTATTTAATTTTTATATTTTTAGAAAAAAAATGTTAAGAAAATCTTTTTCTGTTTTTAATTTATCTATTTTTTATTTTGTTTTTGAAAAATATATTTACATGTTTTGATGTATGATATTTTCAAGAAGATAGTTTTGCCAGACGATCCAACTTTGTTGGAGTCATACATCGCATACCAATTCGATGAACTAAGTACTCAAATCTTTCCTTCGAAAGAGCTTTGGTAAACAGATCAACGAGTTGGTATTCCGTGTCGACAAAGTATAATTCAACCGTTCCTAACTCAACGTGTTCCTTAATAAAATGGTACCGGATGTTGATATGCTTAGTACGCGAATGCTGAACAGGATTGCATGATATGGCGATAGCGCTCTTTGAATCCTAATACATCAGTATTTTGTTAAATCTGTATCCGTAGTCCAAAAGTTGTGTCTGCATCCAGATGACTTGTGCACAACAAGCGGATAATGATACATACTCAGCTTCAGCAGTAGACATTGTAGTACAGTCTTGCTTTTTGGAACTCCAACTCACCAACTTTTCACCTAAGAATTGTAAGCCACCTGACGTCCTTTTGCAGTCATCATGACAACCTGCGTGGTCTACATCTGAATATGCGATTAGTTCGAAGCCAGAATCCTTCAGATACCACATACTAAGATTATAAGTCTGTTTTAGGTACCGAAAGATCCGTTTGACCTTTTTAAGGTGTTTGACCATGGGTCGTGCCTGATATCGAGCACATACAAAGGTGGCAAAAGCAATGTTGGGTCTACTAGCAGTGAGATACATGAGCCCTCTGATCATACTATGATATTTCGTCTGATCGGTTGGAGTGCCTTATAAATTAGCATCTAGTCTAGCAGTGTCCATTGGTGTGCTGATGGAGTCACAACCATCCATACCATGTTTCTTTAAAAGCTCTAAGGTATATTGTGACTGACTAATGAAGATTCCACGGGGTGATTTATGAATCTGAAGTCCAAGAAAGATTCAATTCACCCATCATTGACATCTCAAATTTATTTTTCATAAGGTTTGCAAAACATTTTGAAAAATCTAGGTTTGTAGATCTAAAAATGATGTCATCAACATATTCTTGAACACGTAATATGTCTTCCCTGTGGTGTCTCATGAATAGTGTCGGGTCAACAATACCTTTTATGAAGTGATTTTCTATCAGGAAAGATGACAACTTGTCATACCATGCTCTTGGAGATTATTTGAGACCGTACATCGCTTTCTTTAATTTGTAGACATGGTCTGGAAAGTCTGGGTCAACAAAGCCATCGGGTTGACTGGCATAAACTTCTTCTTTCAATGTCCCATTAAGAAATGTTGTTTTGACCTCCATTTGAAATATGGCAAAGTTCTTATGAGCAGCATAAGCAACGAACATCCTTATTGCTTCAAGTCGAGCCACCAGAGTAAATGACTCTTCAAAATCGAAACCTTCTTCTTGACGGTAACCTTTAGCCACAAGACGAGATTTGATTCTTATCACGGTGTTTTCTGCATCAGTTTTATTCTTCCAGAGCCACTTAACCCCAATTATATTTTTGCCAGTGGGTCTTGGAACTAACTCCTATACGTTTAGCCTCTGGAATTGATGTAGCTCTGTTTGCTTTAAAATATGTTGACTTATCTGGAATTAGATTAGTTGATAAATAGCCAAACACGCATGGACTAGATTAGACATTATTGTATAGTTTAGTTGTGTTTGGACTATAAATACCTCCTCCATACTTCCATGGAGGGGTGAGGATTTATTTGTATCATTTCACCAAGTGTGTGTGTGTGTGTGTGTTCTTTCTTTCTCTAAAACACATATACATCTTTCCTTTTTCTCTCATCAATAATATGGCTAAGTTCTTGTTTAATCCTCCCCGGCCTCCGGATCATGTTTAGCTAGTGTTTCTTATTATGTACAATTGGTATCAGAGCTAACCGGGGGTGTATTGTATTCGTGTATGTTGTGTTTAGTGGCTTTGTTGTTGCTTCGTATGAGCTTATTAGATTTGGCGGCTTAAGCTTATTTTTCATTCATTTCTTCTTGAGTTTTAAAGTAAAGGTTTATTTTAGTTTTTTTGGGCTTCTCATAGTTTGACTTTATTTTGGGCTTTATATCTCGTTACTGCTCTTTTGTTTTGTTTTGACGACAAGATAAATGATTTACAAGAAATATCATTTGTTTTTAGATAATGAGTTAAAAGCTTACATCACCAAATTTGGCTTCTTTCTTACCTACTCGTTCCTTCTTTATTTTCCTCGTCATCAGTAGCTTCTGGGTTATAGCTTTTTGTTAGCTTATTTTCGAGTTAAATTGCTTAACTTTAAGTTTTTTTTAGCTTTTTGAGTCGGTCTTATTTTCGAAGATTATTCTTCATTGCTTATAAGAGCTTATTACAAGCTTTCAGTTAGCTTATTGTGGTTGGCTTATTTCAAGTGTGGTCCTCACGTTCAAGATAAGGAGACCAAAATCCAAGTTGTTAGGAACAAGGACGGTTGGTTTTTTTTTGTTTCGATTGAAGACAAAAGCAAAGACACAAGAAATTGTACACCGAACAACTTGTTATCATAAGCAACCGAACAACTGGAATCCTTTGAGTACCGAACAACTAGAATCCCTTAAGCAACCGAACAACTCAAAAGATTTGACAACCGAACAACTTAAAAGATTTGACAACTAAACAACTCATCTTTCAAGTGTGAACCGAACAACTTGTCCAAGTGGAAACCGATTTACCAATTCAACAGGAACAAAATCTCACATTTTAAGTAAATTTTGATTTTTCGGTTTTGAGGGTCGGTTAATTACGGGACTTATAATCTATATCATTACGATCGCTGTCTTGCTACGATCATCGTGGTATATTTATTTTCTATCGACGATAAAGATTCGAGCCCGAAAGAAGTAAAAAACAATCGTTCATTTTTTTTTCAATTTCAAAAACGAAGGAGAAAGATGCATGGAGGAAAATCATCTTCATTTATTAACTAAAATTCAAAATTTACATGTTTGGTCCCTGGAGTTTAAGATAGATTCACCACTCATCCTTTGTTGTTTTATAACCCTCATCGTTGGAACTACTTTGCACCGTTGGTCCTTTTTCAACCAAATCTCTCCGTTAGTCATTTTAAGCTCACTAATCATTAACAAAAGCTCAAGTACTACAATTTCAACAATGATTTCTGTAACAACTGAGAATTTTCGGATTTTTAAATAACTATTTTACCCTTTAACTTTTCGGGTCTGACTTGACTTTTTGACTTTTGACGTTTTATTGTCTAATAAAAATAATTACCGCGTGGCCGGTAAAATTTTCGGAACATATTTCTAATAATAAATCATAATTATTATTATATTTCTCAAAGTGGAAATTATTTTTATGTGTTTATTTTTTATCTTATTATGGCTCGAAAACGAATGTGAGATTAGTTGTTATTTATAAAGCTCTGATGTATAAAACGAAAACATACTAGAATACGTTTTCATTTATTCGGGACTCTAAAGCAATTTGATGTATCAACGACATTTCTTGACAATTTTTTAGGTTTTGACCGAAGAGCCCGGAAAACACAGTCAGAAAAAGTGACATAGAAATGCCCTGCAAGATTTAGAAACGAGGGAGAAAATAATTATGTTTATTTAATTAACACGTTTTTATTAATTAAGAAATATTTAATAAATTCTGCGCATCTGAGATTTTATTCGAGAACGTTGTTAGGATAACACGAATATATGAAGTTAGAAATTTATTTTTATTTTTATTCGACGGACAGTGTACGGTTCACTAAAATAAGAATAAGAACATTTTTATAAAAGTTTTAAAAATGATTATGAATTATTATACAAGTTAAATACTCATTTTTATCGTGCAAAATTGATTTGGAATGAAACATGGAAAACAATGGCGCAAGTTTCGTATTTTGAATCGTCCGATAAGTGGCTCAAACGAGTCCCGAACCATTATTTTATAAAATAATACTCACAAGTTACACATTTGGTCCCTGAAAAATAGTTACACAACTTACCCTATACTATTAGTGACTTGCCACTTTGTTTAAAACTTTTAATATATATATATATATTAAAGTTTTATAAATTTTCATTTAATTCTTATAAAAACACACACACACACTCTCATACATCTCTCTCTCTCTCCCCCATATTTTCCGACACCATTTCCGGCGACCGCCACCACCTCCGGCCACCACTACCGCCGCCGGACAACTTTTCCGGCGAGTTTTTCCGGCGGAGTCCAAAGATGCTTCTCACCAACGGATCTACCCGATCCCCTCACCCACGCGCCGCCACGCGCCTATATCCATTACCACCCCACCACAGTCACCATCATCACCCCCACAGCCTCCAACACCACGTATCACCACCACCTCAGCCGACCCACCTCACCACCGAGTCCACCTCATCATCATCTTCACCGCCAAGGGTGCGTTGGTTTTGATAGAAAACACCAACGAGGGTGCGTTCGGGTTTAAAACATCCACAAGGTGCGTCGGGCTCGTTACCATCGCAAGGGATGCGTTTGTTTTTGTG
Organism: Tanacetum coccineum; assembly: GCA_026074375.1. Classification (NCBI taxonomy): domain Eukaryota; kingdom Viridiplantae; phylum Streptophyta; class Magnoliopsida; order Asterales; family Asteraceae; genus Tanacetum; species Tanacetum coccineum. Next base: position 1,226 of record BQNB010035168.1, on the reverse strand, counting down.
GCGAGAACCACCATGAAGGTGGTTTGGTTCGGGTGGCTGGCACACAGCACCTAGGGCGCGTTGGTCTTGGTTTATAGCACCTAGGGTGCGTTGGTTTCAATCTCAGCCCGATTAGGGTGCGTTGGGTGTGAGTTTAGCACCAGCCAGGGTGCGTTGGGTTGCAGGTAAGCAGATTAGGGTGCGTCGGGTTTTGTAGTAGCAACGAAGCAGGTGCGTTTGGCTGTTCTTAATAGCCTAGGGTCTGTTTGGTTATGTAGAAAACCAACCGGGTGCGTTGGGTTTGGGTCTCAAACCAACCGGGTGCGTTGGGTTTCATGGGTTCAACACCACAAGGGTATGGTTGTTATTAACACAGCTAGGGGTGTTCGTTTGGTTTAACAAACGCAAAAAAGGGTGCGTTTGTTGTTGGTTCATAACACCGAGAATAGGGTGTGTTTGGTGTAGTCTTTTGTCTCGCAGCCAAGGGTGCATTTTTGGGTTTGCTGAGTTCTACCACCCAAGGAGTGTTGCGTATTGGTGTTAGCGCCAACAGGAGGATTAACACTCCAAGTTTGGTTTGGCGGAAAACAGATTAGGGAGTGTTTGGATTGGCAGTTAACACCCAAGAGGTGTGTTTGGCTTAGCAGGAAACCAGTTAGGGTGGTTAGATATAGCAGAATCACGATTGGGGTAGCGTATTGCGTTGCTTGTGAAAATGCACCAGGGGTTTAGCATAGAACAGACAAGGGTGCGTTTGATAATCAACTTGAAAAGGGAGCGTTTGATTTTGCACCACAAAAGTAATTCGATTATTTCGTTTAATTTTATCGAGTTAATCATATGTGATGAAATCCAGTGAAACTTACGGCGTCTAAGTATAAAATGTATAAATATTAAAACGGGATTTATATTAATCTATAAGCAAAATTAGATGAGTTTTTGAGCTAAAAACGGACTTTGGCGCGTTTTTGTAACGGGTAATTTTGACCAGAAAACGGAACTTGGGATTCGGGGTTTGAGATTTTGAAAAGTCAAATTTTGGTTTACAAAATGTAACAAATTATATTTTTACGGACGTTTTGATATAAAACGGGACTTTTAACTCCCAATAACGAAGAAACTTGGGTGAAATCGGAATATACACTTTAGTAGAAAAATAGGTTATTTTTAATATATATTATGTAACACCCCCAAATTGGGTCGCAGCGGAATAAGGGTCCGGGGCGTGTTACTTCATAGATCAATAA
>BQNB010035167.1:0-47705 GCA_026074375.1 Tanacetum coccineum | reverse complement strand
TCGATGAAGTCATAAGGTGGTTAAGGTTAGGTATAAGTCCTACGATCCAACCAGAAGAGGAGGGATCTACCCATGGACATTCCATAGTTAGATTAAAAGTCCTTAGGTATGATTTGGAGATGAATGAGAAAAGGGAAACATGTGGACTAAGACACGAGTTATCACCAAAACAATCACAACATGGTGATAGTAATGACGTCTTGGTAAACATTGAAAGGGTTGAAGAATGAAAACGAAATGTAAGGATAAAGGATGAAAAGAAAGAAGCTCTCCATACACTTTAGGCAAAAACTGAGTCAATACATAATCTATCAGCATCACAAAGATGATGTCTGGTATTGAAGGAAGTCGTCATGGACCCAGTGATGCAATGCACAACCTTTCCCAGCCATTCAAGTTTCTCTCAAAAGATACTTGTCTCATTTGTCATTGAGATACACACGTTATCTATTGACATCTCACTCCAAGATTGTTGATATTAAAAAGGTGGCAATCAACTGATGACATCAAATAGTTAATACTTTCTATATCAAATTACCGTATTTATAGCCTTGTTTTATATTATTTTTATATGAATCTGGTACTTAATTCGTTAATATTGCAGATTCAGGTAATGAAGGCATTAGAACAGAAAGATGCGAGAAATGGCCAAAAATAGTATCGATACTAATTTATTTAGTAGTGGTACTATATCTATGGGATGGTTCAAATGAAGAATAGTACCACTACTATATTATTTAGTAGAAGTACTTTTTTTTAAAGAAGAAAAATGATAGAAAAGTATCAAGCTTAGAAGAACTACGGCGTAGTTGGGCACAATAACTACGCCGTAGTTAATCATTGCTGGAAATGGATTATGCTGACGTCACAACTACGACGTAGTTATATCAATCCAACTACGCCGTAGTTGTGACTCACCTCAGGGACTACAAGTGTACAAATTCTTTTAAGTTTCGAGGATTAATCTTATTACGTCAACAACGACGAGGGGCTAATATTGTGCAAGTTCCAAACTTATTTAATACTATATATATATACTACAATATTCGATTAGAGGATCGAGAGCACTAATCAAGCATGATTTTGTAATCATACTTCAACATTTTATGGTCAATTTAATTTAGTTATTTTGATTCATCGGATCTCTTAATTTAATTTGTTGATGTTAGATATTTATTATGCTTAAATATTGTTCTTGTCATTTAATTTGTTAATTATACTTTTGTTTATTTATTTTTGATCTTGCTGTCTGATCTTTGCTTTTTATGGATATCCTTATTGCCTGTTGCATGATTCTCGAATTTTGGTAGTATTGAGCGCTAGTGTAGATCATGTTAGACCTTATAGTAGACTTGCTTGTTGATTTAAGGATTAACAAGGAACTACGGATAGGTTATCCATTGTCCTTAGTGTAGGGATTGCTCATATCACCGCCTATAGTATGATAGACACTTATAAACTTTAGGAAACTCTTTTCAGAGAGGGTTTATGATTATAGGTTATAGACAGGTCTTTAAGATAGTTGGGGGTTAATAACTATAGCATAGATACCCTACCTTCGTGTCCAACGGGGATTTGGGATCATAAGAAATATAGGGCAGATTCTGATGCCAATTCGGGTCTGTCGATATTAAGACCAACATATAAAATAAGAATTAGACATTACACTTGAGGTCACAATAATTAAACTTAGGTTATTTAGCTAATTAAATGCATTCATCTCTTTAGTTCTCTACCACTTCCCTTGTCTAGTAAAACCAATTTAATTCATGTTATTTATTTTCTTGCAATTTAATCAATCAATCCAGCTTTTAAAACGTGACAACCTTTAAACTCTGATTTTAAACCGCCTACTTAGCTCTTAGGATGACCTCGAATCTACCAAACCTGCACTATACACGGCCTGGTTCTCTGCCTGTTAGTTCATTGTAGACCTATGGTAAACGAGTTTTATAAATTTAAAACTTGAATTTTATAATTTAAACGATTATACGCATCAATTTTTTGGCGCCGCTACCGGGAAGCTAAATAGGTTTTGAATTTGAGTTTTTTGTATATATTTTGTTTTCATTTCAGTATTGTTTAAATTTTGTATTATTTTTGTTTTCCTTTTAAGAGCATAATCTATTGGTATCTCGTGTTTGATTTTCAGGAACCATGGAAATGGAGCCTGATATTGAGAACATGACGCTAAATGAATATTTAAAGTATGAAGACAAGAAGGAAAGGAGGATAAGGAGGGATGTTTGATCCAGAAGTAGTCCAACAAGGTATGAAGAGGTGGATTTTGACTCTTTTTACCGTGATAAGAGTGTAACTTTGGATTATCCGTATTACTGTAAGGAGGTTAAGATCAAAAAATATTATGCGTTACATCCTCTACTTCTTTGTTTCCAACCCTCCAAACCACATACCAAATGTGGTTATGGATCTCTTGATGAGAGTGACGAAATGGACATTAATAGTATAACAATAACAGAATACGAATTAAAATAGTTAAGCAAGGTCCAGAAAAAATCCACTAAATGATCACTCTTACAGTTTTATATCCAATTCTTATGATCAATCACCATACACACCTAATCCTCAACCTAAAGATAGAGAATTGAGCTTTAAAGAGGTCTTTGACGACTGGCGCAAAACTGAAGCCGAAAACCACAAATGAATACAACAAAAGGAGGATTAAGAGGAGGAATGTGATTAGGAGAATTTGAAGGAGATTTAGGATATAACGATAGAGGACGTAGAAATGCTTAGACAGATACTTACCCCATATCACGATGCATATGATACACCTGCTACTGACCCTATTTTGGATGAGCTTTTAGAAGAATTCGAGGAGAGCTTTTAGATATTACCATGGTTGATGAGGAGGTAGATTGTAATCCTACTAAAGATATAGAGGAGCTAGAAAGAATTCTCGCTAAAGACCCTCAATCATATTTTACGAAGATACATGTACATTCAGTTATGGTAAAGCCTAATGAAAAATCCAAACCCTTCATTCGTACTGAACAATTAAGTCCCTTATATGGAGTGATCAAGTTATTTAATTCACAGGCAACCCATTTAAGGTAGAGAGGGAAATTGTTAGACTATCATATCACATCCATACATACAAAAAGAAATAAAATCTAAAGAGATAAAGAGTTTTGGAGAGAGAAAGTAAAAGAAAGAAAAATGGGAAACTTCACTATGAGAAAATGACAACCCACACCCTTCCATGAGAGAAAGGAAGGGTATTTATAGTATCTTACAAAGTCTTGGCCTTATTGGGCCGAATATAACACTAATGGGCTTTTAAGCCCGCAACTTAGGCCTAATTAGCTTAAGATAATTCCCGTTAACTATATTAATTCTATACAAGGCTCAGGAATAATAATGACCATCACTTTACTAAAAATAAGGCTAACAATCTCCCCCTAAAGGGTGGTCATTTCACTTATGGCTTCACTTCTTGTGACATCTTGAATCTTGGAGCCTTGTGGACTTGGGAATTCTTTTGACATTCCTTTTGCATGCTTGTGATCTTGGATCATGATCTTTATCTTGATATCTTTGTCTTAATCTTGATATCTTGTTCTTTAGCCTTGACTTCATCTTAAACTCTGAGATCTTTAAATCTTTATCCTAGAATCTTGTGCCATCTTGCGATCTTATGTCTCTACCCACATGCTTATTATCTTGAAAGCTTGCTAACAATCTCCCACAACATTTATCTTTTACTTGATCTGTTTTTCATATTATCATTGATGTTCTTTGAGGAAGTTATTATATATCAGAGCTCGTGGAAGACTTTAACATATGTACTTGAGCTTTCATCATGTATTTATCTTTATCGATTGATCATGAGCATGTAGTAGTGAATCTTGACTCGACTTGGACTAGATGCTGCTACCGTCGGGAAAACCTCTATGCATAGGTTAGTGATAGAAACATATATGGACGAAAGTGTTTTTGTCACTTCATCGAATACGGTTGCAATAACCACGGTTCCCCATTAATCTGTATAAATACTGTCTGTGATCAGGTAGAATTCAAAAGAATCTCCTTGACAGGGTTTCACAGCTGCACTAGCCATTCTTGTTACCAGAGCGTCTCAAAGCAGACAACATGGTAAGAGTGAATCAGATAGTTACTATCTTTCTGATTAAGTCGACATTTCATTTACTGGACCAAAATTGATATCCAGTTGACACAAGCTTGGTTCATATAGAATCTCTCAAGTCACCTACCGCAAAGCTGTTTGATGATGACTCTAGAAGGATTTCCATCTTCAGTGTGTATACTAAAGAGTATCACTCTGATGTTCTGGCAAATACCACAAGGATAATGCGTAAGACTCTTTTACAAGGTGTGTTCTTAATGATGAACAACAATTATATATTGGAATTTGTGTCCTAATGAGATTTTTGATTGATCTCATTGGCTCTAGACTCTATAAGTGCACTTTTATTATTTGGTGATTGGAGACTGGAGCGGACTGCCACCTTTTCAATATCAACGATCTCGGAATGAGAAAGCCGATAGAAGTGTGTTGATCTCCATGAGAAATGAAACAAACTTCTTTTGAGAGAATCCTGAGTATCTGGGATGGGTTGTGCATTGCATCATTGGGTCCATGATGGCTTGTCTTCTATACCAGAATCATCTTTGTGATTACCGATAGATTATGTATTGACCCAGTTTCTACCTATGGTGTGTAGAGGGCTTCTTTCTTTTCACCCTTTATCCATACTTTTCTTTTTCATTCTTTATCCCCTTCAATGTTAAACCAACGCGTCCTTATTATCACCAAGTTAGGTTTGTTCTGATGATAACTCATGCCTTAGATAACATTCTTCTCAATCTTACTTTACTCCTTTTTTTCAAACATACCTAAGGACTTCTATTCTATCTAATGGAGTGTCCCTGGGTAGATCCCTCTGGTTCTGGCTGGATCATGGAACAAAATACCTATTCTTAACCACCTTATAACACCATAAGAAACAACAGTTAGTCGGTCTTTGGTATTTTCATAGTAGCCATAAAACCATTGAAAAATCAATCAACGTGTTCGAGAAATCATTTATTACACATTTAGAGTTTTCTTATATCACCAAAAAGCTCCCCTTACACATATGCATCGTATTATGAAAGAGTTTTGCACATGAAAGGACAAGAATGCACTTATATTCAAAAGATCTTATCCATTATTAAGCCGTATTGATCACATTTTAATCACTATTCTCCCCTTCAAAAATTGCATATGTGGTGACAATTTTTGACTTAACAAGTGAATTAAAATACAAGTTAATGTACGTTGATCCACTTTTAGACTAACCAAACAATGGGAGAACAGGGTAGCATCCCGAATGAACTATTTGAAATTAATTTTCAAATTTTATGCTCCCCTTCAAAAATAGATTAGAGTGAAAAGTTAGAGAGGGAATTTATTGAGCACATAATTTTGAAATATTTTGAAATTTCTTTTTTTAAATCTTGAAAAAAAATTATGCTCAACAGGAAAATATGTGAGATATATCTAATTTAACATCATCTTCCTTAGTATTTCTCTTGAGCATTCAAAACTTTTAATGTTTTTATGATTTGGGTTAATACACAAAATGAACTATCTCGTTGTTTTAGGATAAATATACATAAATGAACATTTTCCTTTCTTTGGAGTCCGAGTCCTAAACTAACATTTACTTAGAAGTCGTAGAGAAAATTTGAAGAGACATGTTTTGAAATTTTTTTGAAACTCTCGCTCGAACTTTATTTATACACCCTGTTTATTGATGTGGTATGTGGGTTGGTGGATGTTTTGGGTTTGTGTTTGGGGGTGCTTGTGGTGTTTATTTATTTGAGTGTTGGGATTTGGTTTGGGTGTGGGGATTTTGTTTGGGAGTTTTGGGGTGGGTAGGATTGGTCAATATTATTCAACATTTCTAGGTGCGTAAATGTTATCGATTTACGAGAGACATGTCAGAGAAGATTATTTTTAGTATTTTTGAAATTTTTTGATTTTGTATTTTGCTTATATATGTTGCATAATTTTAAATTTTTTTTTTCTGATAAACATATACAAAGAATTACTGTGATTTTACAAGAAGTTCAATCTCTTATGGAGACAAATTGCGCATACCAAGGCAACGAACCAAATAATTAAACCTATCCACTAGAAGGTCTTTGGTGAAAAGGTCGGCCAATTGGTAATAAGTCTTAACAAAATACAGTTCAGTCGTACTCTTTTCTACGTGCTTCTTGATGAAATGGTAGCAGAAAACAATGTGTTTTGTTCTCGAGTGTTGGACTGGGTTACAGGATATGGCTATGGCTGATTTCAAATCACAATAGATAGGAATCTTATTGAAGTGAAAGCCATAATCCGTTAACTGTGTCCGTATCCAAATGACTTGGGCACAACAGGCGAATAGAGACACATATTTAGCTTTCGCGGTTCATGACACTTTGTGTCTATGTTTTGTTTATTTCATGCATATTAGTTTCTCTATATAGACACCATTGTGTTGTGATGATATCCTTTCTTGTTAAGCCTCGCGTTTCTGCCTTGGCGGGGTGTGACAATAATCAGTCTTGAGAAAATACAGTTCAATCGTACCATTTTCCACGTGTTCCTTTATGAAATGGTAGCGGATAATGATGTGTTTGGTTCTAGAGTGTTAGACCGGGTTGCAGGATATGGCTATGGCTGACTTTGAATCACAATAGATAGGAATCTTGTTAATGTGGAAGCTATAATCCATTAACTATGTTCTTATCCAGAGGACTTGATCACCACAAGCAGATAAAGACACATAATCTGCTTCCGCGGTTGACAACACTATATAGTATTGCTTTTTCAAGAACCAGCTCACCAGCTTTTCACCTAAGAATTGAGTTCCACATGAAGTGCTCTTGAAGGAGTCTTGACATCCTGTATTATCAGCATTTGAAAATCCAGTTAGTTCAAAACCATAATCCTTCGGATACCAGAGACCTATATTGACGGTTCCCTAGAGGTAATGAAAGATATTTTTAACCTCCTTGAGGTGCTTCTTAGTTGGTTGAGCCTGATATTGAGCACATAAGAACGTAGCATGTACAATGTCCGGTCTGCTTGATGTAAGATAATAAGGGTACCAATCATACTACAATATTTCGTTGCATCGACTAGAGTCCATTATTATCAAGGGCAAGTTTGTCGTTGATCTCCATTGGAGTACTAATGGTATCACAAGTTTCCATTCCATACTTTTTAAGGATTTCTAGCACGTAGTTAGACTGGTTTATGAAGATGACACGGGGGGATTGGTTAACTTGTAAACCAAGGGAAAACTTCATTTCCCCCTAATCGACATTTCAAAGAAGTTTTTCATAAGGTCAATAAATAATTGGGTATACCTAGGGTTTGTAGAACCAAAGATAATATCATTTACATAGACATGTACCACTAAGATCTCATTGTCGAAGCATCTGATAAACAATGTTGGATCAATTGTTCCTTTGTTGAAGTGATTTTGTAGGAGAAACTTTGACAATTCGTCATACCATGCCCTCGGTGCTTGCTTTAACCCATACAGTGCCTTATTCAACTTGTAGACATGACACGGATGATCATCATCGATGAAATCTTTAGATTGAGACACGTACATGTCTTCCTTTAACGAACCATGCAAGAAAGCAGTTTTAACGTCCATTTGGAACACGATGAATGATTTATGTGCAGCGTATGCCAAAAATATCCTAATAGCTTCCATCCTAGCAACTGGAGCAAAGGATTCTTCAAAATCTATTCCTTCCTCTTGACAGTACCCTCTCACAACCAGACGAGTCTTATTTCTAATGACCGTGTTTTCTTCATCGAGCTTGTTTTTTAATAACCATTTTAAAGTATATTTTATGTTATCTGGAGCAGGAACTAACACCCATACATCAAGCCTTTTAAACTGGAGAAGCTCTTCTTGCATTGAGTCAATCCATGTTGGGTCATTCATAGCCTCTGACATTTCTTGGTTCCATAGTGCTCACAGTCACCGCGTAGATGCACATTTTACCATCAGTGCGTAACTGATTTCTTGTCAAAACTGGTCGTGAGGGTTCTCCTATCACTTGTTCCAAGGGGTGATCCTTAGTCCATTGATAATCATGTTGGTACGGTTGATAAAACGTATGCATGTTTGATGGATCTACATATTGTAAACATGATGATTCAACAACACTTGTGGATGGTGAAGCAAATAGATTACAAATGTATTCGCATCGAACATAGCATTTTGAACATTATCAGCAACTGTTTTGGGTTGGAGTGGGGCCTGATTGTCTTGTTGTTGAACATGTTGTTGTGGTAGATTGCCAACATCTTGTGAAGTGATTGGAATATTAGGAGACTGTGTAGCTGAATTTGTTGGTGTCTATGCAGATTCTTTAATTGTTCTAGATAATCATCATACATTGCTTCAAACAGTAAATCGAATTCACGTTCAGTTGGTTTTTGAGATGTTATTGTTGACGGAGCGTAAGTAAGATTGAGTCATGAACTGATTTGTCTAGAAGTCATGCTTTGAAGCTCGGGTTTTGAACTATGTTGTTCAAAAGCCATCGATGAAAGCTCATCAAAGTGACATTCATCGTCTCTATGATTTTCTTTGTCCTTCGGTTGTAAACTCTGTAAGCACAGGAAGTAGCAGAATAACCAATGAAAATGCCTATATCACCTTTCGCACCAAGCTTCTCAATATCATCACGGTCATTCTTAGAATAACAAAGAGCCCCAGATACATGAAGAAAGGAGATATCTCGTTTTTTTGCCATTAATAAGCTTGTATGTTATTTTGTTAAATCGATTGTCAATGATTGAGCGCTTTTGAGTGTAGCACGCAGTAGCAATCGCTTCAGTCCATAAGAATAATAGAGTACAAGAAAAAATCAACATTGTTCTAGCTGCCTCCGTTAACATTCAGTTTCTTCGTTCCATGACTCCATTTTGCTAAGAAGTTCTCATAGAAGAAGATTGGTGAGAGATGCCAACACTATCAAAGAATTCTTAAGGCACTTGATTCTTGAATTCTGTACTGTTGTCGGATCTTATAATAATGACTGGAGCTTGTAAAAGGACAGTAATTTTCTTTAGAAATGTTTTAATCTCTTCTGGTGCTTCATCTTTGGATCTGAAAAAGTAAACCCAAGTGTAACGAGAGTAGTCATCCACAATCACCAGAATATTCTGCTTCCTATTTATACTTTCGACTCTCATTAGCCCACTCAAATCTATATGTAGAAGGTGAAGCCTCTATTTTGAATTTGGAACAGGTTTGGGTGGATGAGATACCTTTTTGCTTTTTCCCTGCTCACATGAGGGACAAAGATGTTCTTTATGATATTTGAATTTTGGAAGACCGATGACAAAATCATTTTATGCAAAGGTCATTTATGGTGTCAAAATTAAGGTGGGATAAACGTTGATGCCATAACCAAGACTTGGTAGAGGTGGCACGAGCCATGAGGCAAATTGGAGATGCAGAGGCCATTTCATGGAGATTGATGGTGTAAAGGTTTGTTGTACGATTTCCTTTCAACAAATCAACTCCTTCTAGATTTTTGCCAAAAACATGTGTTCCTTCTGAAAGCGACCTCTAAATCTGAATCACAAAACTGACCAACCGAGAACAAGTTATGCCAGAAGCCCTCAACGAAATAAACCCTATAATCAATATATTCCCCCGTTTAAGATCGCCATAACCTAAAATTACAGCAACATTATCATTTCTAAAGCGAACAGTTCCCAAAAACTTTTTGAAAAATTGACGAGAAGCTTTAGATTCCTAGTCATATGCTTGGAACAACCCGAGTTGATACATCATAAACAAATTTGGATAACCTGCCAAGAAAAGAAGTGGAATTTGGAAACCGTTTGCTTGTAGGTTCTTGAGGGTTAGATGTACATGCATTAACACCTTTAGAGCTGTCAAATTGACACTCAGAGTCATTAGATTTAATTAATTTGCCACTAAAGTCAAACATAGACCACCTAAGGCAAGTTCTAGGTTTCATAGGCTTAAATGAAGCAAGTTTTCTTTAGACCCTAACTTCTTAGGTTACTTGACTTTTAGCTTATGTTTCTTTCGATTTGCAACATTTGAAACATTTGCACTTTCATTATCATCATGAGAATTCATGCCATTCACATAATTAAGCACACTGACATCATGATTAGCAGTAATTAAACATTGCTTACACATAGCACAAAAAACTTTAGATCTATCATTCCGAATAGCAAGCTTAACGTTATGACATTCAAATGACATATGTTTCTTATTCTAGAAAGCAGTAAATTCCTATGGTGTTCTTCTACTTTAGCATCTTTATTCTTGATTCAACTACTCTTAGACACAGAGGGGACCCTATCATTCTTTGTATTGATCCTAGGCTATGGTCTTCTAGTCTTAGCAGTGCTTTCTACTCCTGTAGAAGAAATACCATTTGAATTAGAATTCACATTTTTCTGAGAGATGACATGAGGTTGTGAAGCAGTGATTAGTTTTGTCCTTGCGCTTGCTTTAATAGGTTTGTTAGGCATAACATTATCTACCCTAAAAGTCTTAGAAGGATTAATCCTATACATTCCTTCTCATTTTCACAACTTTTGATTCTCAAGTGGAAGGTGCAGAGTTTGAAGTGATTGGATTTAACAAAGCATTCGTCTCACCAACCTTGGGAATAACCTTTTAATTTAGAAAAGGAGTTACTGAATACAGTTTTGATTTAGAAGAAGAAGGTGGTTTCCCCAATATTGATTGCTTTGTAAACTTAGTATTCGCACTCGTTCCTTGAGTGGTGTCCTTTTGTTAAAAAACCTTATCAAATAATTAGGCTCTTAACTTGGCATTTTCATAAATCATATTATGTAATTTTTCTTGCAAAGAGTCAATTATGGATTTGGTTTGAGTTTGTCTCATATTGATAGAGTCAAACAGGTTCTTGTATGTATCCTTAAGATAAGCATTTTCTTTAGCATAATTTAAAACCTGAAACTCTAATTCCACGTTCTTATCTTCTAGTTTCTGAGACAAATGATCAAGGGTATCTAATACACATGGAGTATCCTTGCTTTTACCCTTTAGATATCCCAACTAAGGTTGCAACTGTTCGATCTTTTGTTGCATGTCATTATAAGCTTTATCGTACAAAATTTTGTCATATTTGCATTCTTCTCATTTTTTGTATCAATCATTCCAAAGTTTAGCATATTTATTTTCCTTTTTAATGATACAATTTTTAAATCGTTCTTTCGTACGTTCAAGCTTAGCCTGGGGATTGGATGTTTCGACAAGAGTCGGATTTTGCACAGTAGATATATCATCCTGACTGACAACTGCTATCAAGAGACGCTCGACTTCATATTACAAAGCCTTATGCTTAGCAAGAGATTCATCAGCTTCTTTTGCAAGAGATTTAAAGTCTTGAACAAATTTAGCTGCTTCTTTTAAAAAATTTATTTTGAAATTTTAAACTCTAGCATCAACTTGGTTAATGATAGGGAAAATTTCATCTTTTACAATTTTATGAAGCTCTTGATAAGCAGAGGATGACCAATTGTGTATATCTAATGTCATTTTTGTTTTACAACACGTTGAAGAGTTATAATGGTGCTTTTTACCTCATTTAGAAATTTTTGTGCAACACTTGGAGAAGTATCATCCAGAAACTCTCATTTGGTATTGAAATTGATTTGGAAACCGATTTAGAAACAATGTCCATTTTGGAAGTATTTGAAAAATACAACTCTTTATATGACTTGGCCTTTTGAGAAACAAAAATCTCTAAAAGTTGATTAATCTTTGCATAATTTGCCCGTTTTATTTCTTTGTTCAATTGTTTTATTTTTAGGCGACTCTCGTGAGAAAGTTGCAGTTTATCCTCCGAATCATACACAACAGGAGGATCATGTTTTTCTAATAGAACTTTGCCATTATACAAACTCTATTGTTTCTGCTAAGCTTGCTTGAGATAAAAAGGATTTTGATAACCCAAAGCTATTTTTTGTTCGGTGTGGTAAAATGAGTCTGGCTTAGGTGAAAGCATGTGCATTGTTTGAATCGATTGACCCGTTTTAACCAAAATGTTATCTAGTTCCTTTATCTTATTATCAAGTTGAATTTGTTTATCAAGAAGCTTGTCTTCGTGTATTTTGAAATCAGACTTCAACTTTTTCTTCTCTTGTTGAAGATAAGAAACAATTGATTTTTCTTTTGAAAGCTGGTTATTTAAATTTGCAATTTCCTCATTCAAAGTTGTTATTGTTTTAGCAGAAGTTAAGTGAAGTGCATTTATCTTTTTAATAAGATATTGCTCTAGATAAACAGACTTTTGATAACACCTTTTAAGTTTATCATATTTTTCTTAATTGATTTCAAAACATTTTTCTTGACTTTTATATCTAGCAAGCTTAGTGGTCAATTCTGCATTAGTTTCTCTCATTTTACGATTGACCGAGTTGACTTTCTCAACTTCGATTACTAAATTATTATATAATGATTCAAAATAAGCATGTGTTTCCTCAATAGTTACAGGATGTGGTTATATTGTTCCTCCATTATGTTCCACATTAGATTCCACAGAGATAACATTATTGTTATTTTGTTGAATCATATGTGGCTTAGTGATGGGATTGAGTATCTTAATATACTACTCCTCTTGAGTGAACATATTAAATATATCATTATTATAACAATTGTCATAATGGTTTACCTCAGCTGATCCATCTGAGTCATAGACGGGAGCTTTGTAAGTTTGAGTACCCGATGTCGATGCTTGCTATAAATTAGCCATCAAGATGCAGTTTTCAATGATTTCCTCAATCTCATCAAGATCCCCTGCAGCAGCCATCAAATCTAACTCTTCAGCTTAGAGTTGGATCCCTGCTTTTTCCTTTTGAGAAATCAGCAACTGAGTCTGAAGATAAGCAACGTGCCTTCTATTTGGCCTGACTATGCAGTTCCTAGCAAGATGACCCATTCTTCTGTAGTTGTAACACCCCTTACCTATTTTCTGTTGTTCCCATTACCATTACATTTAGCCCGTGCTCCTACAACATTACCATTCCCATTCTGAGTCGCATTCTAGTTAGGAATCCCTGGAACAACAATAAGCCCATTCTAATTTCCAACATTCTGAACACCCGGATTTTGAACTGCATTCTAAACAACCTGATTCCCGACATTCTATACTGCATTATACCCATTTTGATTCCCAACATTTTGTCCTGCATACTGTCTAAACTGATTCCCACCATTACCTCTAACCATCAACATTTATCTATCTTGACCCATATTCATACCCGATTGTGCAATCTACCTATTACGTGGGTTAGATGAAATCCTTTAGTTATTGTTGGTAGGTGTAGAATGGTTGATTTCGAATGCTTCAGCTATTAAATCAAGTGCCATCTTTATTGCAGTTGTAGGATCTAAAATGTCTTTGAGAGTTGGTGTTGGTTGTTACATGTAGTTTGTGTTGAATGAAAGTTGAGGAGCATAGTTGTTGTTGGGTTGAGGTTGTTGCATGTAGGTAAGTGGAGATGATTGATCTGAGTGAAACATTGGATAGTTATACAGATTATGAGAATCTGCCATTAATGCTAAAGGATCATGTCTTTTTACAAGTCTTTCTGCCCTTAGTTTATTCACCTCCTCCTGGTTCATCTTTAAGAAGTCATACAACTGAGCATAATCCACTTCATGTAGATCCTTTTCTGACGAAGAATAGTGATATGCCATTTCCATTATGGTTGAAGATTGTTGAGGAACTTGAGATTGCTGGCTATCTTTTCTAGAAAGTATTTGTTTTGTTTAAAGTCATTCATTAGCGTTGAGAAACGATGATATTATGATTCAATCGATTCCCCATCTGTAGAAGTAAACACTTCCCATTCATTAAATAGCTTAGCCTTTTTCTCCTGAGCCCCAATATCAGAACCTTTCATCATTTGTTAAACACGTAACCAAATTTCCTGAGCAGTTTCACAACTATCAACAGCAGCATAGATGTCTTCAGGAAGACCCATAAGTATGGTCTGAATGGCTTGATCATCGGCTACTACCTGTTTAAGCTCTTGTTTGGTGAGTTCATCATCTGTTTGCTCATGAAATGTTTCAGGAACAGGAACATCACGGTCTGGATCTCCTTGTTCAGGAATCATTCGTCTGACATATAGACCTTTGGTAATTGATTTGTAGATTAGCTTTCTTTTTGGTTTACTCTTTGCATAACGAAGAAGACAAGAAGACCATGGAACATAGTTGTCTTTGTTAAGCATAGGAGGACGGTTTTCAGAACCAGCAGCATAAATGTCTTGTTGAGTCGACATTGCAAAAGTGATGTGAAATGATATACTAGAATCGTTTTAGTTATTAGTGATTATGAGTTGTTCTTGATGTCAATTAAAAGTCCTTGAAAGTGCAAAAGAAATCTAAATCGGTTGAGTGTCAAAATCGACGGAGTGTCTAAATCAGTAGAGTGTCTAAATTGGTAGAGTGTCTAAATCGGTGGAGTGTCAAAATCGCTGGAGTGTCAAAATTGGTGGAGTGTCTAAATCTATGTAGTGTCAAAATCGATGGAGTGTCAAAATAGGTGGAGTGTCTAAATTGGTGGAGTGTCAAAATCGGTTTCATGACTAAATCGATAGAGTGTCTAAATCGGTAGAGTGTCTAAATCGGTTTTGTGACTAAATCGGTGGAGTGTTAAAATTGGTGTAGTGTCAAAATCGGCTCCTACAAACTTTTCTAGAAAATCAACATTTAAAACACCTAAAAACACACTTTTTAACTTTTTTTGGTGATTTCTTTTGCAAAACTAAGTATTTCAAGGCAAGATCTAACATAAAATAACAAGCTTTAAGGTTATTAAGACCAAAACATTATGTATTTTTGTTTTGAGTATAAACAAATAAAACACACCCTTTTTCAAGCTTTTGATCAAACAAAACGCACACAAATCACTAAACACTCCTTGGCTCTTGATACCACATGTTAACCTATATCAAATACATCAAACATAAGAAAATACTATGAAATCTAGAGAGAGAAAGAGGGGTTTTAGAGAGAGAAAGACTATAGAGAAAAAGAAAGAAAGATGATGGATTACTAAGAGAGAAAATGAGTAACCAACACCCTCCTAACAAGCTAGGGGGTGGTATTTATACCATAAGGGTGTTGGACCCTTATGGCTTTCGTATGGACCCCATTAGGCCGAGTTGGGCCAAGCTAAACAATACAAATGGGCTTTAAGCCTGTAACTTAGGCCTAATTAGCTTAAGTAGTTCCCGAATACTATATTTTCCTATACATGGCTCAAGAATATATAATGACCATCACTTTACTTAAAACGAGGCTAATAGACCAGGATGTCAACCCCAATAGATTTATTTATAATACTCCTGCTTACTTGACCAGTACGGTCGGTCAAGAAATTAACGGTTCATGATAGGTTCATGATAGTGGGCAAATAATGATTGAACGGTACTTAGGCAAATTACTAATCATGTAAAGTAAAGTAAGATACTTGCGTCCAATTGTAAAATCAAGCAATGTTTCTCAACCCAAAAATTTATAAAGCATTCGTAAATTGAATAAAATGTGGGGTATAAACTCACCTTAAGCACAACGATGAGTGATGAAATAATCAACGAAAAGTGGTATGAGCTCGTTATCTTAAACGCGACCTATTTAAATAATAGCGCGTCTTAATGCAAAACAATGGCAAAACGATGCATATCCTATTTTTAGAAAGTTGATATCACCCGCTCATATTTGTGTCTTAGTATTATTAGTAAAAACCTGATTTCGCAAAAATATATGGTTTTAACCAAATTTCAACGGTAAACCAAAATTTACTATTTTTGGCAACTTTTAGAAATCCCGAACATTATCCAATGTCTAATTATTTCTCTTAAATTCACATTTCGCCTAAACACGCTAAGTAACATTTAAAACTCTAGTTACCGTTTTTATTTCCCCATTATATACTTTTCGTCTATTTTAAGTTTCCATATTTAATCAATATCCCCACGCTTTCCAAATAACGTTTTAGAAGTTTCTAACGCACCTAAATAATATATACGGGGTTACTATATATTTTGCTAAGGTTTTTATAACTCAAACAGACCCGAAAATGCTCGAAAACTCATTTTTAGGTTTCTAACAGTTCACTTTTAGTAAGCAATTTCCTAAATTTAGTCTAAATGTAGGAGAGCGTATCTCCTTTGTTATAATGATTCACAGTTCTACTGAAACATACGTGAAGGAAAAATCATTCTCTACAAGTTTTCTTTTATAAGCTTTAGCCGACTCAGACCCAAAATGGGCAAAAACAAGATTTTAAAAATTCAGACAGATTACACCTGAAAACATTTTGAGCTGTCAAAAACATTAATGTTTCGCCAAACTTAAAACGGCCATATCTCATTCGTTATGAGGCGGATTTTCGCGTTCTATATATCAAAATTTGCGTATTAAAGTATACTTACATAATTTCAAGGTTTTAGCTTGTCAAAACATTTTTATGAACCCTTTATGGCTCGTGACATTTCTAGACAGCAACACATCTTTATCGAAACTTAACCAAAATTCACCACAACTTCAACAACACCCATAATCTAACATAAATTCCTTCACCGATGTTTCAATCAACAAACCAACACTAAACCTAGCTTAACCCATCCACTAATATGTTACAACTTCACTAACCAACATACATATTCACTAATCTATCTTTAAAAACTAAAATAACAACATATCAAGTGCAAGAATAAGTAAAATACTTCCATCTTTTAAAACCCATTAGATTTGTTTATAAAACATAACACAAACACAAGGTGGTATTTAGTGATTTTTGTGGTTGCAAGAAATGAAATAGAACCATAGGTGTGAAAATAGTTAAGTATTTATACGGAGTGTGTAGATTTTTTGGTTCATGTAAGTTAACCAAGCCTTGCTTGGTGTGGTCCTTTGTGGTTCGGCTAGACTAGGAGCAAGGGAATGGTTCATGCCAAAATTTGAAAGCTATGTAGAAAAGTTTAGCCATGGTTAAATATTACTAGTTGGTAAAAGGGTCAAATGAGGTCAAAGTTCAAGTATCTTGCATAAGTCACATGGGTATGTCTTGCACATAACCCATGGGTGAAAATGACACATGAGGGTGTCATTGTCACCACTTACACATGCATGTGTAAGCTAATATCAAAAGATGCTCTCCCATTTTATTTCTAATGCATGGTTCAAAAAAATTTAGTAGGAGGGGAAATAGATTTTTTTTCAAAATTTTGATCTTAATAAGTGCATGAGATGATAATATGAGTTTACATGCAAAGGTAGTAATTTACGAAATGCGAAAAATGCAAAATGTACGCGTTTAATGTAAATTCGTAAACGTAAGTGTACATGACCTATGTAACACTTATAAATGATCGTAGCACGCATGCTATAAGTGGACTATAACTAGTCCAAAGTCGGAACGCATCCAAAAACATTTTTCAGTTTACGCGGGACAACTTCCAAGTTTTAGGTCAAATTAAGTACGTAACTTATAAAAGTCAAAATAATGCAAGTTAATAATAAAATATTAACCTGTGAAATTGTTGATTTTCACATATTGTGACAACCGTCAATTTTAGGTTAGCAACCGTCTATTTTAGGTCATTATTTAAATTTATACTTTTAATATTATTTTACTTTTAAGTAATTTCATTTTTGCTATTTACCAGAATTGGTAATTTTGCTTTCCTAGTTGAGTTTGAGCCGTTTGTAGGCTTATTGCTTGGCTACGTCTTTATTGTAGTTTAAATATTTCCATATTATACCCCGAGGATTTATAATTCTTATTTTAGTAATTTCATTTTTATTTCTCATCTCGCCAAACTTTGCTAAAAACCGCACATTTGAGCCTAATATCTTACCTTTTGTTAAAAACCTTCACATATTACTTACATCTAACATAACATAAACACCCCTAGCCTTATTGCCGCCCCTATAAGCCCAAGACCAAAACCCACAAATATTATTTTAAAGTTCCCAGGAAGTCATCATTGTTTTCTTTGCATGCAGTTCTTTTACTCCACCTCCTTATACAAGAAAAACACAGTAGCAAGAAAAAAAATTATCCGCGTCTTCCCTTTTATTTGGCTGCCATCGAACCACCAATACCATCACCATCACCATCATCAAAAATCTTTCCTACCTATTTTAATTACTACAACAAACACACAATGGCTCATGCAAAGTTTGATCAAGAGTTTTGATTTTTAAGGATTTTCTTAGAGTTTTTGGTGCAGGCTTGGATTAAAGGTTTATACACTAGGTGATTAAGAAGATTATTGGTGTTTTAGAAGCTTTAACTTGTTTGTTTTGGGTTGTGTTTTGGTTCGAACCACAAGACAAGAGAAGAGGGTTCATCCTTGATTTTTCTCTAGCTCTATATTTACTCTTTGTAAGATTTTGGAACTCTCCTTTATATATATTTTGATATATACACATTTTATTTTTATTTGTATTAATAAATCCATATGAGTTTGCGTGTTGTGTCAAATTTTTGAAAGAGATGATTGTGGGAAAATAGGTAGATGATGGAGATAGGTTAGTTTGGGGACATTGTGAAGTTTTAGTTGAGTTGTGGTTATGTTTGGAAGGGTTTCGATATATTTATGTTGCTGTAGAAAATTAAATGACAGGTTTTAGGTGTCGTAAAAATGTTTTAACTAGTTTTAACCTCCACAATATGATAGTACGTGTTCTATCGGTTGTTTTGATATAAGGATCGTCCCGTAACTCTTTTTAGCGAAGGAGATACGACCGTTTAAAGCTATGAAAAATATAAACAATTTTGACTGCACTATTTTATAAAAAAAAGTTTTTGCGCAGGTTTTTAATTGGACATTTCGGACACTTTCTGCTCTGTTTTGGCTTTCGAGTAAAATGCCAAAAGTTATTCAGAACGATGTTTTCTAGAGGGCACGTAAGCTTTCAAAGCTTGAAAGTGTAAAACAAAGAGAGTTTTGGCCAATTTAATTTATGCAAATTTGTAAAAAATTTGACAGCATTTTTTTTAAATAGCGATCTGATGTTGATTTGATTTAAGGTTTGGACCCTTTTCGGTCCGAAACGGCTTTTATGTAAAACATGAAAGTTGTTCAAAATGATGTTTACATAAAGAAGCATGCGATTCTAAGTCTGAAAGTGTAGATGATAGAGTTAGACTGAAGTAAAAGTTAGGCAAAAATTTTCCAGAAAAGTCAAATGTTTTATTGCTGAAGTAAGTTAAAAATTGGGTTTTTAGGCGTTTTCTAGTCCGTTTAAGCTTGTAAAACCTTAGCGAATGCTATTGTATAACTAATATCGTGTTAAGGTGCGTTTGGGCATGTCTAAAAATAATAAGTTCTATTTTCGAATAAGTTCTATTTTGAAATAATAATTCTATATTTTACTAATATATTTATTATATTATTTATATTATATTTATATTTATATTTATATATATATTTTATATATATATATATATATATATATATATATATGACTAATTGCAAAACCCGCCCGTTGGGCGAGTATGACTTGTGATTATTGTTTTCATTTTTATTTGTGGTTAAATATTGTTGATCCCAAATTAAGATTGATTCCTTAGCTTGTAAATGTTAAGTTACTTTGGATAAATCCAAAACAACTATGGTAGAAACTTTGTGAATACTAAAGAGTATGTGGAATTTACTCTTTAATACTTAGAAGAATATTAATGAAACAGTAAACTGTATAAACAATGATATTACTGAAAAGCTCCAATATTATTATTATCAATAATACAAGTACTCTGTGTAGTACTAGGGTTTACAACCTTGAATCTATATATCAAAATGTATATATGTATATCAAACACCATAACCTAAGATCTCCTTTTATACATTAAGGAGTCCTTTACATGATAACTGCAAATCTTCTATAATTCTAATCTTATAAGTATCTTTCTAACTATATAGAATATACTCTGAATAATTCAATACAAATCTCTTAACACGTCTTTATCACTTTAGCAGTCTTAATCTTCATCCAGCAGTCTCAAGTCCTTCAGCAGTCTTAAGTTAGTACTGGCAGTTGTAACTTGAGCAGTACTAACTCTTGGCATGGCAGTACTAAGTATGAAGACTTTTAATTCCCAACAATCCTCCCTTAAACTTGTGATTTACCTCCAAATCATCAAGTTTCTTGAATTAAACCTTGTTCTCTGAGAGGATTCTTCCAAGAACTTCATCTTCTTGGTCTTTCAGTCTGCATGAATATCTTTCTAAGAAGTTCTCTGGACATCTCATTATCTTGTTCCACCAAGAGCTTTGCAACCAGCATCAATATAAGAGTTCCTATTGACAATGGATACTCCTTCTCTACCAGCATGTAGATGTCTATTCCCTTCTCTATAGACACATGATGCACTCCACATGAATCATAAAGCTTCCAAGTGAAATCATAAATATGCTTTTGAAGCTTCCATAACTCATTATTTGTATCTGGTTCAAATAATCTCTTCAATTCAACCCATATCTCTCTTTCTTTGTCATCTGTTGGTTCTGTTGATTTGAAGTTCTCTTTAACCAGACTCTACAGCATCACTAATTCATCCCTATCAAATGCTTTCAGCATATCATCAAAGAAGTGATGTACCTCTGTATGATTTCTAACTCTGATGATCTTTTAATACTTCCTAGTGCCTTCAGTGTAAATCTCCTAGTCAATTATTGGATACTTAGTTTGTAAGGCTTCAATATTCATCCTTTGCTCTAGAACTATTATCATCATTTGTTGTAGCTCTTCTTATGACAGTTCATCAGTTTCTTTATCTCTTGGTTCTTCAGCTAGTTCTGAGCTTTCACCAGTCTTTTGCCTCTTAGAACTTTCTTGATCAAGTTCTTCTTCTGCATCTCTTTTTGAACTTTCAGCTGCTAACTCAGGAACTACTCTGTCATCTTCACTCGATATTGGAACAAAAGTGTTTACTCTCCTCATTGTTGTCTCAAACAAAGTCTTGATCTCATCAAAAGAATAACCTCTCAACTGCTGCAATGTATGAATTCACATGTGCTTGATGTAATTAGACATATAGGTCCTCTGTTGAGCCTGTGTGGATGGCTTGTTCCTCCTTTCTTCAACTCTATATGCAGCAAAATACCTCTTTCTATGATTGATAAGCTCTGCAATCATTCTTGCTTGTTCAGCTTCAGTGTACTTTTCTCTTTCCTCTACTTGTAACGTCTGCACTAACTCTTCATTAGCTTCAACTCTAGCTTGTATGTCTTCCCATTCTTCAACATTAAAAGAGTTAGCTGCTTCATGTATCCTGGCAATCCTTTGCCTCTCTTCTTCCCCAAGTTCAGCTTGCAATCACACAGATGCTTCATAACTAAGTCTTTCTTGTTCTTGCTGCAACTTTGTCTTGGTCTATACTAGCTCAGATTCATCCATTTTACCTTTACCTTTGTCTTTGGCTGCACTCTTCCTAATATACACCAGTGTCTCAGCCATAGTAATATCATCAGCAGTAGAAACTCTTGTAGTACTGCCAGTATTAATAGCAACACTAGCAGTAGTAACTACTGCACCAGCAGTAGAAACTTGCTCAATAGTACTAACATCTAAGTCAAACTCCATATCCTGCCTATACCTCCCCTGAAGCTCTACATCATGTTGTACCAATGAAATGTCAAGATCTTGATCAATTTCATCTATCTTCCTCCCTTGTTTTAAAGGATCCTTCAAATCATCTTCATCATCAGAGACAACTATTTTTGCCCTTCTTCTAGCTTGGCTGGACTTAACTGTTTTCTCTAACTTTTTCACCTTCTTGATAAGCCTAGTATAAGCAACACCATATAGTTACTTGGTCTGCTTCAAGTCTGTCTCCAAGCTCTCCACTTTCTTTGACAATGTTGTACAGAAAACCATCAATTATTGTAGTGTCATACTACCCTCATCACTTCCAAGTGTGTTAACTCTTGGGAGAGGTGAATCATGGGGCATAGTAGGGGTCTTATTAATGTTACCACTACCCTGTCCTGCTTCTAAGCCAGTGACAGTAGTGGTAGCCCCTCTATATCTGACATCTACGCGTGTTGAAGTAACCTCATCTGCTACAGGGGACTGAGTAGGAGATCTGGGTTGAGGAACCATAGATTCCTGTCTGTTTGTTCTCCTAAAGGTTGGTGAAATTGGTGGTTGTGAGATTGATGGAGCATTGGTGGGTGTGTGATGAGACTCAACTGGGTGTGTTGATCCTTCACCCTAAACAACTAGGCCCTAAACAATCATTGCAGGAAACAATGGAATGTTTCCCCTAGTATAACCCTTAAAAGCCCTCTTCATATTGCTAAAACATTTTTGAGTGTGGGTAGGAGCAATATAAAGTCTTGTGTGAGGTTGAAGCGGTCTCTTGTTCTTGTTCAAAAACACTTGAATAAATCTTGGATACATTAAAAATTTGTGTTTACTATCTAAGTTTTTCACCATACCATCAAAAATCAGTTTAGAAAAATTAATTTTTCTATTAGTGGACAAGCAAATACTAGCAGTTGCTATATTGCTACTAAATTGTTCCCAAAAGGTTTTCTTAGGACTTAGACAATATAGAATGGTATGGATGAGAAATCTCCATTGAAGGGAAAAGTGTCCTTTTTAAAAGGTAAATTTGTCTAAAGTTGACACATACCCTATTAAGGAAAGTTGTTCAAAGATTTCAGTAGTTGGCAAAGAACTAACACCATCAGAATCTGCTAATTAGAGATGCCTTCTAACGGATGCCTCAGTAACAATCTTAACTTTGCCATCTATTGTAGCAGTTAATTCTACTTCTCTATTATCAAGTGTTCTGGCAGTAGCACTTTTCCAAAACTATTTGATGAGAAAAACATAGATAGTGGGATTTTTTGTAAGAGCATACCTTATGTGACTAGCATTGAGAAAATCCACTATTGGGTGAAATCCTTCACTTCCCTCTGGTTTCTTTAAGTAGGCGACCAAGTAGGCGACCATGTTGATTGAGAAAAGTTCGATTAGAGTTCTGGGTTATGATTGTGTACGAGAGTATGTATGTTTGGCAAAGTCAATTGAGATTATATAGATAGCACTTGAGGTTTTGATTGGACCGAGTGAATTTATCTTGAAGAAATCTTGTGATTTAAAGAAAGATTATGAATTATCCAGAATAAGGAAACCTATAAGCGAAGTCATTGGCAGAATTATCTCAAACGGCTATATTTAATTGCCAAAAATATGTTATTCCCAAATATCACTAACGGTAGCTTAGTAGTACTAAGTTTAGCCTAACAATACTAAGTAATGCCCAGCAGTACTAACTTTTTAGTTATCAGTTTTAACCTTAATTTCGTTCCAAAAAGCATTCCCATCAACAATTTTGATTCTCACAAGCTCTCTTTCTGTTTTTATTCTCACTTTATCTCTTAATTCTTTTTCTCACTGAATCACTCTGTCTGTTTTTGTTTCACATATCTCTCTTTTCTTTTTGCTTTCAATTCTCTCTGTCTGTTTTTATGTCACACATCTCTCTTTCTGTTTTTGAACTCACTACATCTCTCATTTCTTTTTGCTTTCAATTCTCTTTGTCTGTTTTTGTGTCACACATCTCTCTTAATTCTTTTAAGCTTACTTTTTCTCTAACAAACTCCATAATTGGTATTACCAAATCCAACCATACTGCTCTGCTTATCCTGCAAGTGTTAGTCTAAAGCTAAGAAAACACAATCCAAAGTATTTTCTTCTTAACAGTATTAATTTTGACTAACAGTTTTGACTAGCAGTCTTAAGTATAACTAACAGTACTAGTTATACTTAGTAGTACTAATTGATATAACTAACAGTACTAATCATATACAAAACATTACAAAGACATAAAGAGATTAAAACTTTAAGGATTTAGCATTCCAATACTTGCAACTAAAAACTGAAACCTTTTAACATCAAAGGCTTTTATGAGTAAGTCTGCAAAATTATTATATATGTGTATTTTAACCACTTGAATTAACTTTTTATCATTGCAGTATCTTATAAAATGATGTCTAATCTCTATGTGTTTTGTTTTAGAGTGTGAAACAGGATTCTTAATAATACATATAGTACTATTATTGTCAATATTAATCACGATGTGCATAAAATTATACCCATAATCGAGCATTTGATTCTGAATCCAGAGTACTTGTCCACAACAACTAGCAGCAGCCACATATTCAACTTCAGTAGAGGAAGTGGCAACCACAGTTTGCTTCTTGCACTGCCATGATTGTTATCTGTTCTTTTTAGGAACTTTAAGTAAAACCTGACTTTCATCAACTAACAGTTTTAAGAGTTCCTTTACTAGTAATTTTCCCTCCTTTGACTCCTCCTCCACAGTTAACATATCCTCTATCAAATTCCTTGAAGTCTGAGAGATAGGACATGTTCCCTGTCAAGTGCCTTGAGCATCCACTGTCAACATATCCTTGATCTTCTTTTTTTGGATGACCCTACACATAAAAATAAGGAAATTAGTTTCCTTTGGGGACCCAAGCCATCACTGAATTGGATCTGCCTAGTGCATCATAATAATTATGTCTCTTCAAAGTAATTAATGCACTATTAAGTTTGGTAGTTCTCCAAACCCAACATGCTGAGGCCTTAACAGCATTAACCTGATTTGCCCTAACAGCATTAACTATTGCCAAATTTTGCTTAACTGCTTTTGGCCTAGCAATATAAAATTTTCCCTTAGCAGTATTAACTTTTTGGCTAAAATTTTTGTTAGTTAACGCTATTCTTATTTGATAGGGCCTCTTTACAGTTGATTGTGCTGATTTAGAAAAATGTGACATTGGTCTAGCACTATAAACTGTAGTTTTGGGATGGACAGTATTAACAGGTCTAGCAGTATAAGTGGTCTTAGGCTAGTTTTCATTAAAACTGCTCTTGTAGCCATGTTCCTGTGAGTACTAGGATGAGCCTTTTTAGCAGAATAATTATGATTCACCTTTGTATAATTATTCCCAGATACCACCATTTCCCTTTGATGGTAATTACAGTCAGCCTCCATTCAGCCTGTACATGGTCAAAACTTCCACAAACAAAACAAGCTTTATTGTACATCACAAAGTCACTTCCTAGCTGTTGGGACTTCGGATTATTCTAGTTTCTTTGATTTCCCCTAGGACTTTGTGACCTACACATTTTAGCGTACTTAACTGGTTTTTCTTGTTGTTTAGGTCTAACAAATTGTATCTTAGCAACAGTAGGAGAAACAGTTTTCTTCTCTAACTTATCATCTGACACTAACTCCTTAACCAATGGGACATCAGGAGTTTCCCTAACCCCATTAGAAATATCTTTACTAACACTCTTACTAGTCTTAGGTCCATAGCCTTCAAACTCAGGCTGTTGGAACTCCTCTAGACCGGAGTTGGACAAATCAAACTTTGGGGGTAAAAATAACCCTGTAAGGGGGGGGGGGGGGGTGGAACAGCATTATAGCTTACAAACCCCACACCCTTTATACTTTTATTAGTTATCTGACTCCCTATTAATTTGTCTAGACTCTTAGAAGCATTATCAAATTTTTCAATATTAAGTTGATTGCTTTCTTTTTCTTGCTTAAGCTTTTCTAACTCACTTTTAAGCATACTAAGTTCTGAGTCTTTATATGAGATATCTCTTTTTAGAACAGCAGGTTGCTCATAAAAAATAACCTCTTTCTTTTTGTAAAAGACAAGTTTTAAACTCTATTCTTAAATCATCAAGTTAAGTTTTAAGAGTTTCAAAGCTTTTTAGACAGGTTTTTTTAACAAGTTTTGTCATTATGTACCTAAGATTCTAAAAAAGCCATAAGAGCCATGTTTGTAGGGACTTCATCATCTGCCATATAGCTCCAATCAAAACCAGCTCCATCAATAGCCACCATGGCTTTGGAAGAAGTTTTTTCCACATTTACAGTCCTTCTAGAGCTGTGTTGATTACTGTTCCTGCTATCTTGGTTCTTAGGTCCTCTGCATTTCCTTATAAAGTGTCCCATCTTGTGGAAGTTGAAACACTCCACTTTGGACTTATCATATCCAGCTGTGTCACTCTCATTGATAGTGATCTTTTTAACAATTTTCTAGAAAAACCTTCATGTCTTCATGTTTAGCAAAGCTAACTGCCACTTCAAATCCATCTCTTCTAAGTCATCTTCATGGATTTGTTCAAGGTCCTCATATACATGTTGAGACCCGTTTGGCTGACTGGCCAAAAATGCATAAACAGTGTCATCACTTAAGTTAGCAATACTAACTTGAGTACTAGCAGTGCTAACTTGAGTGCTAGCAGGGCTGACTTGAGTGTTAGCAGTACTAACTTTATAAGAAGTATTAACTTCATTAGTACTGCTAGGGGATGACACAAACGCCATATTCTAAGAACTTGAGCTTGAGCTTGAGCTTGCAGTTCTTTTAACCTCTTGTTCAACAATCTTGAAATTGTTGTAGAGATCATCAAAGCTCATTGTGTCTAGATCAGGTTTATTCCTCCAGACCACAACATGAGTATTCCACTCAGAAGGCAGACTTCTCAAAAATTTCAAATTGAGATCTTCTTATGAAATATTTTCACCCAAGATAGCCAGCTGACTTACAATCTTCTAAAGCCTGTTAAAAATAGAGTCAAGAGACTCTGTGCTTGGAGCACTAAAGTTCTCATACATTTTCTTCAGAAGAGTCTTATGAGTCTTCTTTGTGGCTTTATTACCACCAAATCTTGTTTGTATAGCAGCAAACAAAGTCTTAGCATCTTTGTACTGATTAAATGTCATTAGATGTTCATTAGGAAGTGCCATCAGTAACATACTTCTTGCCTTCACATCATTCTTCTTTTGAACCTTTTCTTCAGTAGTTACAAGACCTGGTATTAGTGAAGTTGAGGTACCATCAGCATTTGTTGTTGTTTGAGCTGCTGGTTTGAATGAGTTTCCATTCTCTATGACATCCCATAGAGCATAGTCTTGAACTTGAAAGTATTGCTCAATCCTTAGCCTCCACATATCATATTCACCCTGTTTGAGAATGGGCAGCTTTGCAGTAGTAGTGGTTTAAGCAGTTTCTAGATCCATCTCTTCCTTGTGAGTAGAGGGTTCTTCTTGTTAGTTTCTTCTAGATCAAAGTTTCAGAACACAAGCTCTGATACCACTTGTTGATCCCAACTTAAGATCGATTCCTTAGCTTGTAAAGGTTAAGTTACTTTGGATAAATCCAAAACAACTATGGTAGAAACTTTGTGAATACTAAAGAGTATGCGGAATCTACTCTTTAATACTTAGAAGAATATTAATGAAACAGTAAACTGTATGAACAATGATATTACTGAAAAGCTCCAATATTATTATTATCAAT
Source organism: Tanacetum coccineum (assembly GCA_026074375.1). Classification (NCBI taxonomy): domain Eukaryota; kingdom Viridiplantae; phylum Streptophyta; class Magnoliopsida; order Asterales; family Asteraceae; genus Tanacetum; species Tanacetum coccineum. The sequence goes on along the minus strand of BQNB010035167.1, from coordinate 20,287 downwards.
AATACGAGTACTCTGTGTAGTACTAGGGTTTACAACCTTGAAGCTATATATCAAAAACGTATGAATGTGTATCTATAACCATAACCTAGGATCTCCTTTTATACACCAAGGAGTCCTTTACAAGATAACTACAAATCTTCTATAATTCTAATAGATAACTGCAAATCTTCTAACTTAATAAGATATACATATCTTTTACAAAAATATCTCATACTTATCCCGTAAGTAATCTTGATAAACAATCTTCATCTTAATCCTTTCTCTTGTCTTTATCCTTTTGACAGTAGAAACTCTTCTAGCAGTTGTAATCTTTAGCAGTTGTAAGCAGCAACATTAACTTTTATACCAGCAGCACTAACTGTGTACAAGCAGTAGTAACTACTTAGAATATTTTCTTCATTCTTCATCAGCAGTACTAAGTTACACTAGCAGTACTAACTTTATGCTAACAGTTGTAACTTTACTCAAGCAGTACTAACATATACTAGCAGTACTAAGTTACACTAACAGTAGTAACTTGTATACTAGCAGTATTAACTACTTAGTAGTATTTCTTCATTGGCTTATAATGTCATGTTGTAGCCAATTATTGAGAAATCCAACAGAAAAAATCATCAAAATGAATGGGCATCTTAATGCTTGAATAGTTTTTGTTTAACTGAATTGATGGTTGTGTAGTTATATATTGTGAATCTTTTTATAATTTCATTTTTGTTGTCCAAACGGCTCTTGCAGCACAACCCCTATTCAAGTCATAATAATTGCACGCAAAACCCGCCCGTTGGGCGGGTATGACTTGTAATTATTGTTTTCATTTTTATTTGTGGTTAAATATTTTTTTTTAAAAATCTTTATTATAGAAACAATTTTTAAACCATTTTGTTATAAGATGAATTACTATATCTTTTTATAATTTACGTACTTTATTCGTAAATATGATAGGTCTTAAAACATAACCGGTAGCATGGCATGGATAAATAATGAATGTGTGCCAATATTTGAAATCCAACAGAAACAATCCATCAAAATAAAAGGCATATAATTGCAAGAATAGTTTTTGTTTAACTGAATTGATGGTTGTGTAGTTATATATTGTAAATCTTTTTATAATTTCATTTTTGTTGTCCAAACGGCTCTTGCAGCACAACCCCTATTCAAATCATAATAATTGCACAATAAACCAATTGGTGTCAACCCATGTACAACTGTAACTTGTTTTGTCCCGGTGGCCATTACCTCTTCATATCTGGTTTGATACTTCACCCAACCAGCCTAGTTTGTCGCATCTATAGAAAACACACCATTGTTTGGTTTAAGTTGAATAGGAGATCTCAAATACATAGAATGGAAATATAGTATTTGATTTAGTAAAAACTAAAGCAGAAACCAAAATGTTGAAATGTAAAATAGACTTTATGTTACAAAACTATAGTAAGTCTACACTTCTCATGTACGTCTCTGTCATTACGCTTTATGCTCAGCTCAACCTTAAGCTAAAAAAAACAACACATTGTTAAGGATTGATAACTACATGAACAAAAAGTCAGAATGAATATCGATGTGCTATCGTGTAGAGTCAATTATTTGATTATTAAGTTTTACATTTATATTTAGCCGACAAACCTAAAACAACACTTTAACAGGCAGTGTACCCGGTCAAGATGGAGTTTCATGGTAAGTAGGGTGTCGAACACTAAGAGTGAAACATTAATACTATATTCTATCGGTATTTTAATTAGTTCTAATTAGTCTATTTACTGGTTAAACCTATGCTATATACGTTGTCTAATGATATGGTGGTTTTCAGCCTGAGAGACTGGCACATGTTTAGTGGTGACAAATATCAATTCAATACACAATAAACACAAAAGAAGAAAATCAGAATATAGAAAAGCAGTACAAGCCAAATGATAGAAAACTATATTAGCCATATTAAATCCAGTTCAATGTTGGTTTGTTTGTTTTAGTGCAATGACTTACTTATCTTGAAGCAGCATATCATTCTTAAGACTTAGGCGGAACATCATCCTAAGACCTAGACACGATTAATCCTGTCACAATTAACGCATCCACATAAAGCATCCTTTAGTTTAATTATAATCTATCTTAGGGAATCAAAGCAGTGGTGATCCTATTAAAACCCTAGCCCAACGGGACTTTACCCACTTACTGTTTGATGGTGTTTTATATACTAGTAGTCCACTATTCAAATCTATATCAGTTAATTAAGAGCATGATTACTGAAACATAAACGGGTCACCTACCAGTCCAACTATGCTCATAATTCAAAGACAAAGACAGAACTTTATTTGTGATCATATTGGTCTAGTAATATAAAACACGATATAGAGAGCTATCCCGGTATCTAGATTACTTTTTAGGTATCACTAAACCCAGTTGAATGATAGGTCGCATATTCAAACATATAAACAAGTATAAGGTGATAAACATAATTAAACAATTAACGATAAATTAATAAATCAATTTTAAAACAAACCAAACATTGAACTTTCATTAAGATGGGTAATACCTGAGGGTATTAGCCCACAACTATTATAATTATACAAGCGTCATCAAATAATGAAAATCGAACGATTAACAGAGTAAAAATTACACGATATCTTCTATGGATTCGTGATCAATACTTGACCTTGGTGGCTGATATTCTCTTCTAAAATTCATCTTTAATGAGTAAGATATATAGAATATGATATTGCACACTAAAAACTTGTTTTTGAGTCTTCTATTTATAATGTCTGAAAAAGACTCGATACGTCGTATCTGGCTAGGTCGATACGGCGTATTAGGCTGGATTCCTTGGAGTGCGCGCTACGTTCTCAATCAATCAGTGATATCTTTCCTAATTTACTTTATTTACTCTATATTCGAATATTTATCTTCATGGATACGGCGTATGTAAACAGAAGGGATACACCGTATTGGGAATTGGTCAAATGCGTTTTCTTGTGAAGTCTCGGCACTAATACGCCGTATCTCTTTTATTGGATACGGCGTATGTAGTCAGAAATCATCATTCTTCAAATGTCTTTGTTTTGGCTCCAAATTATGCGCCTTTTAGTTTGTCTTGACAAAACACTCATGAATTACTGCATTTATAAACTTTAAAGCAATTAAGTACCAAATAATGCAATAATTGTATAAAAGTGGGCAAAACAGATGGGAAAAATGATATAATAAAGTGACATTATTTGATGTCATCAAATATCCCCCCACTTGAATCCTACTTGTCCTCAAGTAGACATTAGAAAAGTTTTGGTTTATGAAAATGTGTCCCAACCGAAGTTGAAGATTTTCTGTTTAAGCATCCTTTTGTCCCAATCACCCGTACATAACCAAGCTCCTTACGAAATATGGAAATGAAAATACTTAGATCGCTCAACTGATCTCGGGTGCAACATTTAATTGGTATACTTAATTACTCGGTCGTGATTAGTTTTCTATCATAGGCTTGCCAAGGATACACATCTCCACCGCTAAAGCTAAGGAGAAACAAGTCAAAAGATAAATTGGGTTAAGAAGGCTTAGGGTTGATCATTCAACAGTCTTTCACCATAAGTACCACACTAACAAGGCAGGTGCATCATACATACACTGGCCATAACGATAGAATAGACACATACAATCTGATCACATCCCTATTCATGTTTAACTAGTGGTTAGGATGAAGAATGATATAGGGTAGGGAGCTTCAAACTTTTACTAAAAGTCATCATCCAACAAGGCAGCTGAGACATGCATACATGGTCATAATGACGGAATAGACATGCATGCTCGTACAAGTCCTCGTTTGTTGATCCCTTCTGAACAGATCTTACTTAGCTTGTTAAAGCTTAGTTGCGTTGGATAGATCCAAGACAACTATAATAGAAACTAAGATTGTGAATACTTTAAACTATGCGGAAAATAGTTTGTAATACTAAGAAGAACAATGAAACAGTAAAACAAGATCTTGCTAAACTTTCAATATATTGAACACAATTAATGTTACAGAATAACCTTGAAACTATGAATACTAACTATGAGAAATGATTTCTAGATCTATATCTCTAACTATGCCTTAGGGTTTCTTTTATACACCAAGAAACTCTAATGGGCTTACAAAACGCGTCTACTAATAATGCATATCTATTCCTAATATATCTCATGCATATCACATTAGCAGTACTAACTATTTATACTAACAGTACTAACTACATAACTAACAATACTAATAAACTGACAATACTAACACTTTGTACTAGCAGCACTAACTATTATACTAACAGTACTAATGACTTAGACTGTTTTCTTTAATCTTCACCAGCAGTAGCTTCTTTAACCAGTAGTAGAAACTTGAGAAGCCTTTATTCCCAACAATCCTCCCCTAAACTTGATATTCATCTTGTTAATCATCAAGTTTCTTCATTATCAGCATCTTGAGCACTAGGAGGATGTATCCAAACACCTTACTGCCTTGGTCTGTTTGCTTGATAGAAGATCTTTCTTAAAAGTTCTCTAGACATCTCACTATCTGCTTCTACTAATAGTCTAGCCACCATCATTAATCCAAGTGTTCCTCTGGTTAAAGGATATTCTTTCTCAACCAACATGAAGATATCATGTCCTCTTACTGAAGATACATGGTGAACACCACATGTATAAGCCTCCATACCAAAGGATCATGCATATATCTTTGAAGCTTCCACATAATATCATCATTATCTGGTTCAAACAATCTCTTCAGTTCAACCATAATTCCTTTCTCATTTATCATCTGTAGGTCTGTTGTACTGAACCTTCTTAACAAATCCCAAAGCTTTACAGGTCATCTCTATCAAATATAGTTAACATATCAGTATAAAAATCTGATAAGCTTTTTGTATGGTTTCAACTCTGATAATTCTCAATACCTTCTTGTATCTTCAGAGTAAAATCCTCCCAGATAATATGAGGGGTATTTAACCTGTAAGGCTTCAACATATACTTCTTCCACTGGAACTACCACTAATATTTTTTGTAGTTCTTCTTTTGATAATTCTTTTTCCTTTTCTGCTGATTGTTCTTCACCTGAACCTGAAGTTTGTCCAATCTTTTGTCTTTTAACACCCTCTTCATTAGGTTCTGCTCTTGGTCTCTTCTTACTACTTGCTGCTTTCTTTTCACCTTCTTCAGAATCCATAGGAATAAAATCCTTAATCCATTTTTGCTCCTTTTCATATAGCTTCTGAATTTCTTCAAAACTCTTATTCTTCAGTTGATTGTAAGTGAATCTACCCATGTTTTTCAGGTAAGTGATCATCTTGTTTCTTAATTAAATTTTGGTAGGTGGTTTGTTTCTGATTTGTTCAGCCCTTTGTGGAGCAAATAACCTTTTTCTTTCTGTAATTGTCTCTACTAAAAATCTAGCTTGCTCATTAATAAAAAATCGCTCTCTTTCTTTTTCTTGAATTCTTGCAGCTAACAGAGCATCTGCCTCCATTCTTGCTTGAACATTATCAAATTCTGCAATCAAAGCGGCATTAGATGCTTCTTCTTGTGCAGTTCTTTCTCTTTGCATTCTTTCCAGTTCAGCCTTTTCTTCTTCATGTAATCTTATAGCCAACTCTTCAGCCATCTGAATCTGAGCCTTTCTTGGATTCTTTAAAGGCTTTTCAGCCTTACTTCCATAACATGCTTTGCCCTTATCTTTAGATGCGAGGTTGTGCTGTTGGTGCTGGACAGTTGACCTTCTTGGATCTTCTTCAAAACATCATGAATAATCACTGAGTTGTTCTTGGTCTTAGCTCCTAATAGCACAAGATGTATCAAACATTAGATCATTCCATCTTAAAAATATCCCCAACAGTACTTGTAGAAGGATCAGCAGTACTAACATTTGAAGGTTCAGCAGCACTAACATCAATACTAGCAGTATTAACTGTATCCCCAACAGTAGTAGTTTGTTTAGCAGTATTCCTCCCCTAAGTTTCAGCATCACCTTCAACATTCTCCAGTGAATTATCCACATCAAGCTCAGCAAAGTCACTATCATCAAACATTAGCTTTGTCTTGTCACATTTCCTCCCCTGTTTGGATACATACTCCTCATCCAAACTCTTTCTCTTGGAGGTACTAATCTTGAGAGGTTTATCCTGAGCAGTTCTTTGCCATAGCTTCATTTGCTTTTTTCTACCTTCTTTTCAGCTTTCTGATCACTAAATCTTGAGCAGTCTTTGATTGTTCCAAGGCAAGAACCCTGTTTGACAAGTTTGTACAAATAGCCATCAATTCATTTATGTTAGGTCTACCCTCATCACTTCCAGGTGTGTGACCTCCTGAGAGAGGTGAATCATGGGGTGTTGGTGGTACAAAATCCGTCAAATCATCTTGTTCAATTCTTTCCTCATCACTTCCAGTTGTGTTACCTCCTGGGAGAGGTGAATTCATTGGGAAGGTTTAAGATGCCCTCTTCAGACCGTGTCGGACGCAAATGACCCCCCATAGCTTCTTGCCACCTGGGTCTGTCACCTGAACCAATTTCCTAAGAAAGAGGATCATTAGACATTACCGTGGATTAGGTCTTAGATATGTTACCACTAGCCTGTGTTGCATCTAAGCTAGCAGCAGTAGTGGTAGCCCTCACCACTCTGTCATCCCACTCCTTAAAGAGAGCCCCATCTGCTACATTTAGTATAGGCACACTAGTCTGAGGAAACTGAGTGTCCTCTTGTAAGGTTTGCCTAGGTGATTGAGTATTTTGGGGTGATGATGATTCAGTAATAGGGATTTGTTCTTCAATTCTGGGTTGAACAGTATAAGGTGCTGGTTGGGGTTCATAGGGTTGACCTGAACCTTCACCCTCTACTACTAGTGGTGCCAACATTGATGCAAACAATAGAGTAACTCTTCCTAAAAAATCTTTTACTTTTCTTTTCATGTTAGTGAAAACCTTTTTAGTATGTGCAAGTGTTTGATAAACATCATTAAAAGGTTCTGGCAAGGAGTATATCAGATTATTTCAAAAGTAGTTGTAAAACTTGACACATTAAAAATTTCTTGATATTGGGTATCTAAGTTCCTTTTCATTCATCAAAAATTTGTTTTAGTAAAGTTAAACATTTGACCATTTAGCTAAACAAATGACGGCAGATGCTATTTTGTGGAAAATTCATTCAAAGAAGTGATTTTGAACGTAAGAAGTATACATTTGGTATGTATGAAGGTGCTTACACTAGAGGGGAAGAGAGATTTTTGACAAGTAAGTTTGTTACGAAATCACTCTCTTTACCCCATCAATGCAAGGTTTTCAAAAAATAGCTTCATTTGTTTAGACACGTTATACCATCTCATCATTTAAGTGAAGATAACTCACTTACTGTTGATTATGATATTCACTATTGTTTGCCATCAACGGTGGATATGAATCTTTGCCTTCACATATTTGATTGTTTGAGAATGTGAAGTATTTTCCACAATGTTTAATATAAAGAAGCATAGATAGTAGGGATGTTACAGTTTAAGGGCATTGTGGTACAGAGCTTGCAGTTAGAAAGTCCACTATCTCATGGAAAAATCGGCCATTCTCTTCTGATTTCTCTAAGCATGGCGACCTATGTTATGTTGATCAACAGACTTCAATCCGCCATAGATGATTAATTGTGATAAATTTATTGAGGCAGTTAGTGATAAGTTGAAGTTAGGTTTTGTGAATCTTTTGAGAGCCGGTTTAGTATTTCGAGGAGTATTAGAATGATCTTGATGTAGTCGAATACGCTTATATAGGTAAAAAGGAAACCTAGAATAGTAGGAAACTGTTTACCAACCAAGAATTTCGCTCAGCAGTTATAACTCTAACGGTAACAAGCAGCACTAACTTTGGCTCAGCAGTACTAACTTTTGCTAGTTGTACTAAACTTTCCCTAGGTAGTACCAAAATCTGCCTAGCAACGGTAACTTTACAACCTCCTAGTTATAACTCCAAACTTCTTTACTAATACTATCTTCAAACCACACCAATCATAATCTAACAAATACATCTTCAGAGATTAGTAATCAATGTAGCAATCAAAAAGTTTTTCTTTAAACCTACTAACATCAATGCCTTTGTGAGAAGATCAGCAAATTGTGATATGTATGTATATGAATTTACTTGAATGAGCTCTTAATCATAAGAATCTCTGATGATGAAATGGTCCTTATTTTCAAAGTTGCTTGGTATTTAGCATGCAACACTAGATTCTTTACAAATTACAAATGGTGCTTTGCATTATCTATGTAATCTTGGTGTTCATTGAAATTGAACCCATAATCAAAAGGCTTTTTTTTTTGATTTTGAATCCTTACACCTGCTCCAGCAATTAGCAGCAGCAACATACTCTGCTTTAGTAGTAGAGTTGGCAACTATAGTTTTCTTTTTTACATGCTATGAAATTTTCCAAAAAAACTTTTTGCCAAGAAATTGGAACAACTCCTGTTGTGGGTTCCTGTCGATGGCATTGATCTAGCATAAACACTATCAGAAAAAGCTTCCAAGTCAAATAGTGAATCTCTAGGATACCAAAGGCCCAATTTAGGATGGGGACTTTCATGAGATATCTAAATGATCATCTTCAATGCATGAAGGTGTGAGAACTTTAGGAAGGTAACTTGGAACCCTTGCACATGGCTCAAACATTCAAACCATTTTGTCACGGCTAGGATAATGTCAAGTACATCAATGATCCAATCATTAATCTGTATAAGTGAACATCCACATCCTCAACTTCTTCATCCTTAAGCAATGCCTTGTTAGTCTCTATTGGAGTACTTGCTATCTTCACAGTGGCAAAATCAAACTTCTTCAATATATCAGCCATATACTTATCTTGGCTGATGAATATTCCATCATCTTTCTACTTTACTTGTAACCCTAAAAAGAAAGTGAACTCCCCTATAGAACTCATCTGGAATCTTTTGTGCATCATCTGCTCAAACTCAACACATAAAGACTTCTTTGTAGACCCAAAGATGATGTCATCAATATACACTTGCACTAACAGGATATCACCTTTGTCCTTCTTGATGAATAGAGTCTTATCTATAGTGCCTCTTCTAAATCCATTTTCTAATAAGTAGGTAGACAAGGTCTCATACCAAGCTTTAGGAGCTTGATGTAGACCATATAAAGCTTTTTCTACCTTATAAACTTTATCAGGGAACTGTGGATCTTCAAAATTAGGAGGTTGGCACACATACACCTCCTCTTTAATAGTACCATATAAAAAGGCACTCTTTACATCCATCTCATACAATAAATGATGCATAGGCCAAAAATAACCTGATTGCTTCTATCCTAGCAATAGGAGTAAAAACCTCATCATAATCAATTCATTCTTCTTGGATGTAACCTTGTGCCACCAGTCTTGCCTTATTTCTAACTATAATTCCACTCTCATCTTTCTTGTTTCTAAAGACCCATTTGGTTCTAATGGCCCTCTTGCCATTAGGTAGATTAACCAATGTCTAAACCTTCTGCAATTTAAACTGTAGCAACTCATTTTGAATTGCTTCTATCCAGCTTGGATCATCCAAAGCTTGAATCACCTTCTTGGGTTCTTTTTGAGAGAGAAAATAGGCAAATAAGCAGTTTTGATAATCTTTATGATTTGTTCTTCTTTGCTTATTAATGTAACTTACCAAAGCACGCTCTTCAAAAATCTTGGTCATCCTCTTTGTTTGAGTAGCTGAATTTATGTCTCTAAAAAAATTTTTTGATCTGGTCTTTGAGGATAATCTGGCTTTCTGGTTGTGGTTATGGATGACATTCATGGTTGTTTCCAAGTTGTTAAGGTCAGCCTCTGCACCCTCATCTTCATCATCATATGCACCACTAAAGATATCAATATTTTGAAGATCAACAGTATCCTCCAAATCAGGCATAAAAGGATCAGTTGGAAGATCATCAACATTATCAAAAAATTGCCCAACATCACTAACAGATGGACTAATAGTAGAAACTCTGTTAGTGCTGGTAGCATAACCTTCTCTTCTTATTTGAGCAAGCAAATTATCTAATTCAGCTCGAAATCTTGCACATTTTGGTCACCCTTCTTTATATGAGCTCCTTTTTCCTTCTCTTGACATTTCTTTCACCCTCATATGTGCGTTGTTTCTTAGTTTTTTTACCAGATCATTAGGCAACTGCATCCTCTAGCTCTGTGGACTATCTATTAAAGTAATGGTAGCAGAATATTTGTTGAGTAGGTAATGCATCAACATTTATCCTTGATACATGATTCCTATTAGTTGATTCTATTACCAGTAACTGGCTCATAATTCATAGAGTTTGTTAGTAAATTAATATCAAAGAGCCAATTTGGTCCACTCTCTGCAACATTGGGTTTGTTTTCAAGAAAGGTTATGTGCAGGTTCTCTTCTACTTTCCTAGTTCTAGTGTTAAATACCCTAATAAGCTTGCTATTTATAGAGTATCTAACCACGAACCCCTCATCAGCCTTCCCATCAAATTTTCCTAGGGGATCTAAGGTATTAAGAATGGTTACAGGACACCCAAAAGGTCGCATAAAACTTATACTAGGTGGTCTACCATGTAATAGTTCATAAGGTGTCGTGTTGTGAGGCTTGGTGTAACACCCCCAAAAATTGGGTCGCAGCGGAATGTGTTTCCGGGAGCGTTACTTCATAATACCATTGCACAAGTCATGAGAGAACGACATCTAAGTGTCGTTTGAAAAGTATTTCTTGAGAAGTTGTGATACAATTTTCATCAAATTAGGCCACTAGCATCTATTTCACTGAGAGAAATCAAACATGCTTAAAATGGTTCTCAAAATCATAAAGTTGGTGAGTTTCATAGGTTTTCTTAAGTAAGGAATGTAATTCCAAAACTATTATATAGGTCTTTACTATGTTTAAAGTTTGCATAACAAAGCACTTGCAAAAGCATAAACCTACATTTTTATCGGTTTCATCCCCCCCCCCCCCCCTTATATAAGATTGCCTCCTTAAAATGTTTCAAGCTATATATATTTGTAATGACATGCTATCCCATAAAATGGTGTTTTAAGTAGATATTATAATGAGCACAATATCCACAAACAATGTTTCAAGTGTATTTTGTATATAGAGCACATATTCAAAAATATTTCAAGATAGTTATTATAATGTGCTTAAATCTTATCCCAATTAGTTTCAAGTATGTAAGAGAAATGATTACATTACTCTATGTTCATGGAAACTGTGACGCTAGACTTATAAGTATGCCACTTTATTCAAGGCACGGTAAAAATTCATTAGTATTCAGTGTTGGCCCTGTAGACACCAATCCAGTCGTAATCCGACATGGTATAACGTTCGTTAGTTCGATCTCGAACTAGTGAGAGTTAATCACCCGAATGGGGGTTGTCAATCCCCAATAGATCTATTTTATAACATTCGTGCTCACCCTCCATGTGATTTAAGTTTCTATGGAAACCTATGCTAATCCGTAATTATTCTTTAAAAGTCATGTATGTGTTTACATCCAAAAAGTAAACCAAGTATTGTATTTCATGCTATGACAAGTAAAGAAGTGCTTATTTAATTTGTAAATCAACCTTGTAAATGCATTTGTAAACAAGCATGTTCTCACCCCAAAATTATAAAAATCAAATCATGTAAAAACGTGGGGCTATCGAGCTACCTTGGAGTTCTGTAATCCAAAATATCGCAGATAATGAGTCACGTTAAAAGATCGAATGCAATCCTAAATTATCCATAGGTCGCGCTCTAAGGTATGAGTACTCTTAAATATTAATCTTGTAGTTGTTTCTTCTTACTACGTTCGGGCTAGTCATCAATCTAAGAGGTCAATCGACATGACGTTCGGAGGAGTTCAGGTCATCCTTTCAATCGTAAATACCAACACTCGGCGATAAAACGCCATCGAAGAGGCCTCATTATGAAAACTCCCTAGTAATTATAGTACTTCGATTAACCACCATAATTTTCTATATAGTTCACAATCACAACTTAATGGTTTTGTAAAATTACGGTTTAATAAGTTAAAACATTTCATAATTACCCGTTTTAGTAATATCTAGCATAATTTTGCGTTTTTAATCCGATTTTGACGTTCTTATGCCATCTTTTCGTATTAGGTCGGATGTTATTCATAATTTGACTTTTTCGATATTTTGACTCTCCTGGTGAACAGTAACTTTTACTGTTCACATCAGACGTGAACTTCTATTTAAAATCGTATTCGTCGTTTAGTAAAACCCCGTAAATGTCGTATTTTATTCGTATAGCTCCGTTTTAACGATTCTTTCGAGGACTTGTCGTTTTCTTTGACTAGTTCTATAATTTTGATGGGTTTAAAAAAAATATAACTTTCTGTCAATGAATAGTAACTTTTATAAAAAAATAGTTTTATACAAAGTATTAATTGTCGTTAAACTCGCGAAATTCATAACTCGTTCGTTATAATTGATAAATTCCGATTCTTTTCATTTTGAATCCTAAAATATGTATTATTGTTAAAATACCCATACTTTGCTGTTTAAAATTTTTATTAAAATATGTTTTTATAACAATTTATTTACTGACTTCGTTTTTAAGATTATATACTTGTTTTTAACATAACTTTTTCGTTATTAATCCGTTTAACAAGTTTCTTACTTTTTCGGAATCGTCGTGAATTGTATTATCTTATAAAAATATAAAATGGGTATGTTATAATTCGAATTTTGGAACGCAACGTATCAGGTTGAGTGTTGTCAGACCAGTTTTACCTTTTTCTTTATACTTTAACACTTTGTATTTTACCACAAGTCTTGTATGTCATGTGTTTTATATCATATGCTATATAATATTGCTCCATAAGTTCATATGCCAAGATCTCAAGGTCACAAGTTATTAACTTTACATGAATCAATAACTTTCCTTACTTAAATTTTAATTAAAAGTTTACATAGACCTCACTTTTTTTACTTAATCCAACTGATTCGTTCAAGTTTTTCTCTCTACCCTTTTTTAATGCTATTACACGCATCATAAATATGTGACGTCATCGCGCGCGCCCCTTACATCTCTCTCCTCATATTCACATGAACAATTTGTCCTTTTTTCATGTTCACAAATACACGCTCTGGTCCTACTTGGTCGATTTCATAGTCGCTGCAGCACTACCACTCAGACTATTCCGCATAAAAACCTCTCACCAATAACATGATAAAGCCATTACTACGGTCTCAGTAAACTATCGAACACTCGCTGTCTCCGCTCATCGATGACTGCTCGCAGAGAAACCAACATCGCCTAAACCCTGTGTCCTTGTAGCCTTAAAACCAACTAGCTTGACAATGACTGCTATCTTAGTCTTTCTCACATAAGAAATATACCCTCTCTCTTGCTTTTCTTGATCTTCTCATACTTGTAAATGGTGATTCAATGGATGAAAACACCTTAGAATGTCTTAGGATAGATGTGTATAGAGTGTATAGGTTGAATAATTTTTTGTAGTGGATTGATTGTAGGGGGGGGGGGGGGGAAGGCCGTGCTTATCATCGGACGCAGCTACAGGGACGGTGTTTTTCTCGTCGACCTACTCCTTTACACAAGTCGTTTATAAGCACTGGATACCCCATAGATGCATCCGTCCTTAAATAGAGATTATTGTACCCTTATATCAATTTTGGGGGGGGCCCCTAAAAAGTCCACTAGTCAAGGAGACAAGGTAAGGTTCAAGTGATGGGTCTTGGTCTTAGGTATGGTCTCATGAGTCAAAGAGACAAGTATGGTGTGCATTAAAGAGGTAAGGTGTAGATTAATGAAGTATGGTGTACATTTGACCAAAAGGAAGAATTTTTGGTAAATCTTTGAGTACATTGCAAGATTTTCGGTATACAAGAGATATATATGATATATTTGAGTAAACTTTATGTATTGGGTATAAAAGTAGGTATTTGTTGAAGCGTAGAAAAGTTTTTGTGGTTCCGGGAGTGCCTAAACGCTTTTTATCGCGAAACGTATACACTTTACGTATCCGATAAAAATAAAATGAACAAAGTTAATAATTATCCTCAAAATAATTATATAACCCTTGCTTGATGTAAACATTTAATTGTTTGATGCCCTTTTATATTGAACGCTAATTTTTAGCTTACGCGATTTAGCTTAACATTTATGATTTCAAGCAAATGCGTACAATACAAAAGGTACATTGCGGATTTGTTGACGTCGTCAATGACTTGAAAACACTGCGGTGTTATAGGACTTCCCTCCCGTTCGCTACCACAACGAGCCTTGTCCTCAAGGCTCACAATGTAGCACTTGACGACGGTGTGGTATTGGTGAAGAGGTGTGGATATTTCTTCTTGAATTGGTCTTCACGTTCCCATGTGAACTCAGGATCTCTCTTGTAGTTCCATCGAACCTTGACTAATGGGATTCGGCTTCGCTTCAACCGTTTAACTTCACGGCCCACAATTCCTAATGGTTCCTCAACAAAATGAAGCTTGTCATCAAGAGGAAGTCCATCAACGGGACGACTAATGGTTCGTCGGCATGACACTTCTCTAAGTTGGATACATAAAATGTATTGTGAACCCTGCTCAGCTCTTGAGGAAACTCAAGCTTTGTAAGCAACAGATCCAACCTTTTCCATCACCTTGGATGGTCTAACATACCTGGGGTTTAGCTTCCCCCGTTCGTCACAAAGGAGTATTTCTCACTTTCTAAGGTGACACTTAAGCATAACTCGGTGGGACAACTTGAAAATATATACTAGATTATGTCTCACATCGGCGTAACTCTTTTACTGCGAGTAAGTTTAATACGTGGATTGTCCTAGGCGCTAGTGATGTGTCTCGCTTCTTGCTTATGTCGATTCTATTGTAAGATGGTGTAGAGTTTACTTAGTTATCTGGATTATTAGTTTGCGTTACTCGCTGATAGATATGTTTTATGTATCGTACTCAAACTGATATAAATTGAAAATTGTTTTCTCTCGCACGAGGCAGTTTTAATGGTGACTTCTACTCACACGCATGGCATTGTCCTTCCCTGAATTATACATAGTTGATCAGGCTATGTTTATTTGAGGGCTAACGATTTATGCGATGCTCCTTTTTAGTCAAATAGTGTTATAACTTACTTTTCAAAGTAGAAAGTTAAAGTAAGGTGATCGAAATTTTCACAACACAATTGGATTTGATTGGTAATTTGAAATGTTCGTACACGGATAATTTAAGGTAATACTCAACGATGAGAACTCCTAAGGAGGTAAAGTCTAAGATAGTTCCACTTAGGATTTGTTAGGCTCAAGCGAGACAGCTTTCTCTTTTAAGCTTCGATATCGTCTTCAATGTTGTTCAGGGTCTTGTTCGGTTATCTCCTCATCATAAGGCAAGCACCATTCCATGTGTGCATAGTACCTTCAGGCTTGGTTTCCATGGTTTCGGTTCTTTAATTTCGGGCAATCACTCTTGTAGTGCCCTTGGTTCCCCCCATTCATAACAAGTGAGGGTTCTTTGATTGTTAGTAGCAGCAGAACTCAACTGTCACGGGTCAACATGATACCGACCTCTTGCAGTTTGCGCATTTTACTAGTTACATGGGCCATTGTGCGTGATAAACTTTGCACTTGTTGAACAAGCGATCGAGTTCTCCTGAATACTCTTTCTCCTTTCACCACATGTAACAAGCGGCGTAAAGCTTGGGACCACATTCTCGCCCTCTTGGGAAGTTCTATGATTTGTTTTTGAGCTTGGTGGTTGTTGTCAAGTTTACTCTTGTTCTCGCTTGACTCGTTCAGCAAAAGTGCTGATATTTCTTATCCATAAACTACTGGTTGCCATTTCAGTAGCTTCCTGCATGGTTTTTGGGTTTTGACGCCACAACACATCCAGTGATTCATATCGGGCCAAGAACCAACCGACATACTTTCACCTTGTCTGACTCCTCAGGAAACTTTATACACACAACAGTGCTTGTTTCTAGGAAACGTTGTTGTACCCTGTCACATCGGTTCTCCTTTTACTTTCAAATTCCACAACTCGTTCGTCGATGCTTCTTTATCTCGTTCTCGGATAAGTTACTTGTCAGTCATTTTTCTTCTCAGATCTACCTCCAAGTCATTGCATACGCAACTTCATGACCAAACATTTTCTAACGTGGGTATTCCACACGTAGGCTCCTGCCAAAAAAAAGAGTGAAGTTGGAGAACTTGATCTGATTTTTCCACAGCAGAGCAGTTGCTTATGCTGGTGTACAGTCTCCAACCGTTCAACCATTGGGTTTGTTCGACCAACATCCCTCAGTGCCTTTGAATTACAGAGGTTGGCACTTCATGAAGTCTTGTAAGTGCATTCTCGAGTAACGCGTTCGCGGTATCTTCAGGCACCTGTTCCCGAAAGTATGGCTGTCATCGCCCATTCCTGTTTGCATCAGTGCTGTCAGTGCTGCAGTTGTTACCACTTTGTTCAATCATTGCCTGAAGTGGGGCATTTGGTGACAGTGGGTAGTTTGTGGAATTTTCTGTAACTGGTGTTGACTTGTGGCTCTTTTTTGGTGCCATTCTCCCCCCATTCAAAATTCCTAGAAATAAGTTTAGTTTTAATTCCCAATGTCATGCTCCGAAATAGAGTGTTGTGAAGTGATTGTTTATGGTCATATGAATGTGCTCTATGGCATAAATGGCTTGATGGTATGATATCCATATTTGATTACTATTTGTTTCAGGTATCATGTAGGAAACGAGGTGCTTTATAGTTACACGACCTTGCCTAAAGGAATGCTCAAGCTATTTATATAAATAACCCTTATATAAATAATTGTAAATACATAAGGGATTCATGGTAATGATATTATATTTATACATTATTATACCTAAGTCACGTTCGAGTTAAGCATGTAGTGTGTCTGAACATATCAGACAAATATTCCTTAAGTGGTCTTACCACTATAATTACGCGTTAATTGATTTCACAGAATGCCTCACGAGTCCTAAACATCCTCGAAGGGAATTTATCAAGCACCTTAGAGTTGTGTAAAACCTCGTCATGGCTCAATTTCGGAAAGCATCAAACAAGCACTGTCTTGAGATTCAGTATGTAATTGTTATACGTCTCGACCTAGTAATACAATTTACTAGACGATAGACAATACTGAACTTTTACGTTATCTAACTTCATATAGTTATCATATTGCATGTTTATCATGTATGTCCCGTTAAAAACTTTCGAAAATGTGATCGTTGAAAGTGTGTCAATTGTATAGTGTAAGTTACGCATAACCTAAGGTTCTCTATAACTTGCTCTGATTCCTAATTCTGTAACACCCCTAATATCTGGGTCGCAGCGGAATGTGTTTCCTGGAGCGTTACTTCATTAATACCATTGCAACAAGTCATTGAGAGAACAGACATCTAAGTGTCGTTTGGAAGTATTCATGAAAAGTGGACTCAATTTTCCTCAAATCGGCAGCATTATTTTCAACTGAGAAAAATGGCTTCTTAAAAAGGGTACATAAAGTGGTTGAGTTCATAGGTTTTCGTTAAGTCCGGAATGTAAATCCCAAAAACTAATAAATATATTGAGTTTATATGTTAACAAGTTTCGCCACATAAAGACGTGCAACGCATAAACTACTTATTAGGATTTTCTTATATAAGAGCTAAAATGTTTCCAGGTATAAATATGTAATGACATTGATATCCCAAAATGGTTTTAAATTGATATTGATATGAGCACAATATCCAAAATGTTTCAAGTGTTATTGTATGAGCACAATATTCAAAATATTTCAAGTAAGATATTATATTGAGCATAATATCCCAATTAGTTAACCTCGTATATGTATGGAGCTCTGCATCCTCTCTACGATCTTACTCCTATAAGTCTCATGGAACCGCGCCCGTGCACGGTAGGCTCGCCTATACATAGTATGCCACTTTATCTCAAGGCCACCGTTACCTCAAAATTACACCTTTGTACGTCTCAGTGTTGGCCCTGTCAGACATCCAATCCAGTCGCTAATCGCGAACATGATATTACGTTCGTTTCGTTAGTTCGATCTCGAATCTAGTGAGAGCTAATCCCGCAAATCGGGGGTTGTCAATCCCCTATAGATCTATTTGATAAACATTCGCGCTCACCCTCCAAGTGAATTGTCAGTTAATGAAACCTAGCTAATCGTAAATTAGTCTTAAAAGTCAAGTATGTGTTTACATCCAAAAAGTAAACCAAGTATTGTATTTTCATCGATGACAAGTAAAGAAGTGCATATTTAATTGTAATCAACCTATGTAAATGCATTTGTAACAAGCATGTTCTCACCCCAAACTTAAAAAATACAAAATCATGTAAACGGGGGGCTTGTGCTACTTGAGTTATGTAATCCAAATATCGCAGATAAAGCGTCACGTAAAAGATCGAATGCAACCTAAATTATCATAGGTCGTATAAGTACTGAGTACTTAAATATAATCTTATAGTTGTTACATTGTACTATCGTTCGGGCTATCATAATTTAAGAGGTCATGACATGACGTCTCTGGAGTTAGGGACACTTTAAATCGTAAATCCAAAACTCGTCGAAAGCCATCCGAAGAGGACTATTATGTAACACTCCATAGTGATATTAGTACTTCGATTACCATCATAATATTCTATATAGTTCAGAATCACCAATAATGGTTTTGGTAAAATTACGTTTAAATAAGTCTAAACACATTTATATATTACCGTTTTAGTAAAACTAGCATAATTTTGCGTTTTTAATCCCGATTTTGACGGTTTCTTATGCATCTTTTCGTATATAGCGAGTTTTTTGTATTAGGACGAGTTATCATAATTTGACATTTTCAATATTTTGACCCTCTGGTGAACAGTAACTTTTACTGTTCACATCAGACGTGACTTTTATTTAAATTGTATTTGTTGTCGTAAAACCCGTAAATGCCGTATTTTATTCGTTATAGCTCCGTTTTTAACGATTCTTACGAGGAAGTTCTCGTTTTTGAAAGTTCTATAATTTTATGAGGTTTACAAAAATGTAACTTTCTGTCATGAATAGTAACTTTTATAAAAATAGTTTTATAAAAGTATTAATTGTCGTAAACTCGCAAAATTCATAACTCGTTCGTTATTAATTGAAAAATTACGATTCTTATCATTTTAGAATCCTAAAAATATGTATTATTTGTTAAAAATATCAAACTTGCTGTTTGATATAAATTTTATAAAAATTATTTTATAAACTCCGTTTAATTAACGTATAACTCATTTTTAACGTAACTTTTTCGTTATTAATCCGTTTAACAAGTTTCTTACCTTTTCGGAATCGTTGTGAATTGTATTATCTTATAAAAATATAAAATCCTCTATTTGGAATTCGAAAACCTACTGCCCTATATGATCTTTTATATAATTATTTATATAATATGTTTTATATACTTTTCAACCTCACAATTTACCACAAGTCTTTTATAATTATATATATCATATGTTACACATATAATAATGTCCATAAGTTCATATTTGTCCAAGATCATCAAGATCACAAGTTATTAACTTTACATGAAATCATAAACTTTCTTAATTAACTTTTAATTACAAGTTTATATATGAACTTTTTATGCTTAAACCGAGATTGTACAAGACTTATATATCCTTTATTTCATGATATTACCAACATCATAATATGTGAGAAAGTGTACAAAATCATAATCACAAGTAAAATTATATTTTTCATGTTCAAAAGTATTCCTAATGGTGATTTCACTATATAGCACATTATATACATAAAAACTCATAAAATGAAAGCATAAAGGTTTAAAATAGACCTTATGATGTATGATGATGATGAGAAACAAATGCTAAACCCGTGTTTAGCCTTAAAATCCAAGCTTGCACTTAAGAAACCCTAGTTTTCTCAAGAAAACCCTAATCTTGCTTTTCTTGATTATTACTTGAAAATAATTAATCAAGGCTTCAAAATACTTTGAGGTATCTTAGATATGTTATAGAAGAGTGTGTAAATGTGGTAGCAAAGTTTGTATGGTTGGGTCTTTGTGGTGATTTATTGCCGAAGCAATATAGAGAGAAAAAGGGAAGAAAATTTTGATTTTTATCAAGTGTTTTACTTGTATGTCTTTCTCATCACTAGATACATGTATATATAGTGCAAGACTTTAGTCAAGGAGACAAGGTATGGTCTTAGGGATGGTCTTGGTCTTGGTCCAAGTCAAAGAGACATGGCATGGTGTAGTTTAATGAGAAGGCATGGCTAGAATTAATGAAGGATGGATGTACATTTGACCAAATGAAAA